>BLSH010016179.1:2366355-2401018 GCA_018402905.1 Glandirana rugosa | reverse complement strand
AAATACAGTGTAACCCCCCCCCCCCCCCAAAATAGAATTTGCCTTTCACTTGATTGGTTAATTGAAGTGAATTGTCATTCTTTTTTGTGCAAACATCCTCAATACCTTTAGTAAATCAGTCCACCATATCATAACAATACATGTTGCTTTTAAAGCTGAACGCCAGCATTATCATCAGTCTTATACAAGTAATACAGGCTCCCCTCCTATGTTGAATTTGTTTACTCTGATTTCACTGTATACTGTGAGTTATTCACAGTGTGCATGAGAAGCTGAAGTGAGAGCCTGTTGCATTTCCTGCATTTTATATATATACATTGGATCCCATATACACAATCCTTCACCCACAGTTGATCCAGATGAAGGCAAAAAAAACCCCAGTAAAGCATGATCCAATTTGCTGGGGGGCTCAGTTCCTTCCTGATCCCCCGAGAGGCAAACGGATATTCCCTGGATCAACTTTACGTATCAATGTTAGTAGCCAGTTTTGTTTTGTACAAAAGAAAGAATCCAGACCTTTTTTAACCACTTCCCGACCGCACACTGCCTTTTTACTGCGGCAGTGTGGATGTATTCCGGGAATCGCCATAAATAGACGGCAACTCACAGATGCATAGCTAGGGGGCGAGAGCACGCCGCTGGCATGCGCTCTCGTGCCCACCGCACTCTGCGTGAATGTGCCCGTGGCTCGGGCGGACCCGATGTCCGCCGACGAGCCGCGATGAGTTGCTAGAGAGAAAGTACGGGGAACTGCCGAAGTAAACACGGCGATTCCCCGTTCTGACAAGCGGTATGTAAGAGATCTACTGATCTACTGATCCCTGTCACTGGGATCAGTTAGATCTCTCATGCTCCTGACAGCCCAATCCCCTCACAGTTAGAACACGCCTAGGGAACACAGTTAACCCCTAGATCTCCCCCTGCAGGTTAACACTTTCACTGCCCATGACATTTATAAGGTAATCAATGGATATTTAAATTTCTGATCACTGTATAAATGTCATTGGTCCCAAAAACGTGTCAAAAATGTCCGACATGCCCGCCCCAATATCAAAGTCCCAATAAAAATCACAGATCGCCGCCATTACTAGTAAAAAAAAAATTGTAAAAACGCAAGAAATTTATTCTCATGGTTTGTAAACGTGGCAACTTTTGCACAAACCAATCAATAAGCATCAATTGCAATTTTTTTTACCAAAAATATGAAGAAGAATATAAATCGGGCAAAACCGATGAGTACCTTTTTTTTAAATTTTTTTTTTGGATTTGTATTTTAGCAAAAAGTAAGAAATATTGTTTTTTTTTGTAAAATTTACGCTCTTTTTTTGTTTATAGCGGCGATCAGAAATGACGCAGAGGTGACCAAATACCACCAAAAGAAAGCTCTATTTGTGGGGAAAAAAGGACGCCAATTGCGTATGGGTACAACATCGCACGACCGCACGATTGTCAGTTAATGCAATGCAGTGCCGAATCGCAAAAAGTGCTCTGGTCCTACAGTGTATTTGTACATGTTGATCATATCCCCCCTAATCTCCTCTTCTCAAGAGAGAATAAATTCAGTTCCTCTAATCTCTGCTCATAGCTGAGCTCCTCCATGCCTCTTATTAGTTTGGTTGCCCTTCTCTGCACTTTCTCCAGTTCCCCGATATCCTTTTTGAGAACTTGTGCCCAAAACTGAACTGCATATTCCAGATGAGGTCTCACTAATGATTTGTACAGGGGCAAAATGATGTCTCTCTCTCTCTCTCTCTCTCTCTCTCTCTCTGGAGTCCATACCTCTCTTAATACAAGAAAGGATTTTGCTTGCTTTGGAAACTGCAGCTTGGCATTGCATGCCATTATTAAGCTTATGATCTACCAAAACCCCCAGATCCTTCTCCACCATGGATTCTCCCAGTTGTACTCCCCCTAGTATGTATGATGCATGCATATTCTTAGCCCCCCAAGTGCACATAACTTTACATTTATCTACATGAAACCTCCTTTGCCACATAGTCGCCCAATTAAACAGTGCATAGTTGGGATTTAATAAATGGATTTCAAAGCAGCGTTCTTAGGAAAAAAACAGAAGCACACTTAAGAAGATAAAAAATAAGTATATTTGTTGATTGGTATGTCAATAGTCGTTTTTAATATGTATCTTGGTGGAGACATTTTAAATCCAGCCATAAATATCAGAGATGCTCATGCATGATCTAACTGTGCTGAAATATGTTTTTTTGCTCTACCTTCTATCTTAAAACTCCAATTGCAGGAGAATTTCTGTAATAGAGAATGGAGGGAAGAAAAGGTTCACAGACAAAAAACCAATGTATTTTAGGAAAGCAGTAGCAATAGGGCAAGGTTCTCTGACTTGATTTGTACATTGAGATCCTTTCCTCTTGACTTTCATGGTCTGTCCTACAGACATTGGTAGAAGTTCATTTTTGACTGATTGCTAAAAGTGACAGCATGGTGGAATTTATCACTGCTGTATTGACTGCTTTATTACATAGCACGAAACATAATTTACTTTTGAAACTTTTAAAAACTTTTGATCTTTACAGTGAAGATTCATATAATTAAATGTATCATTTCTACATCTTGCTGTTCTAAGTAGTTTCAGATAATATATATCACCTCTATCTGAACTTACAATAATTGTATGCTGCCTATAGAGGTCTCTAGTGTTCCATGTTCAATGAAACCCATATTACCATTCACCAAATACCTGCACTAAATAGAATCGTTTTGGTTCACATTTTACATTGATGACCAGCAGGGATTAGCAGGACATATTGGGCAACATCTAGCAACAATTTTGCCTACAATGACATCTGTAATAAATCATTTATTGTAATCATATGGTACAACTATAAAAATGTGTTTACATAACAAATATAATTAACGACATTCGAGAAAAAATAGAAATGAATTTGCTTGTCAAATATATGAAAACAAACTGCTAAACTATAAAAAAAAAAAAAATGGCGAATTTTTTTTTTCACGGTATCATGAATACTAATACAATAATAGATATAGGATGAGAGTCACATGGTTGTATATCTAAGGCCATACTGCAACATTGCAGACACTCTTGATTGACCTACAAAAATAAATTGTAATGCAATGGATGTTTTTTGAAATATTTTTATCATGTTCCTGTATCTTCCATTCATCCAAACGTTCCTGTTATGTTTTCGGAAAAGGAGAACAACTGCAGAATGAGAAATAGGCGTCAACACCGTGAATACATAGAACAATAGGGACAAAACCAAAGAAAGGGTGTATCACGGCGTTAAATCCCTGGCCTCAACCTAAGCTGTCCATATTTCATAAAACTACTTTACTTATAAGTGAACTTATGCAAATGTGTGCATTAACCTTAGATCTCCAAAAATGAATGAGGTTTTTGCAATTTCCATTTGGTCAGAATGATTTTCCTAGTATAGAACACAGCATAAAAAACGAACAATCTCTTTTGGGATGTAGTGGCCACATTATCACAAATATCCAAAAAGAGGATCAAGGGATATACTGCAATGGTCAGGCCCCCTACTGTGTTGATTGATATCAGCCACAACCTCACACCAGAAGTACAGGACCAAACCATATGTATAAATGTACCAACCTTCTATTGACATTTAGGACATCAATCATCAAGAAAAGGATATATAACTGAAAGACACTGGGGGGTATAGTATACACAATGCAGAAATGTTAATATAACATATCTATCGCTGGCTAAAATCACAAGGGGAAAACATTGCTGCACTCCACAGTGGAGTTTAGGAAGAGATAAAGTTCAGCTCACCAATGGCCACTCTCATCTGCTTTCATACTCGGACAGTAATCTTCATTTGTATTGTAATATTCAGATTGGAATGGGGGCCTCTAAACATAAAGTTCAATTCAGAGTAGGATCCCAATAATGCAGCTTTCAGATTCTGCTGGATTATTGGCTGTTTGAGAAAACCATCACCGTACCATGACTAGCACGGCTGTCCAATAGTATTTTCAATAACAGGGGAGAGCTAATCCACCCAAAGAGAAAGTTAGTTACAATGTAGACCTAGACACCCCAGGAGAAGATCCTGCCTAGATAAAGGAAATTATAATCTGATCCAGTTTGTTAAATTAGGAGTTAGAGATAGGGACAGGGGTAGGCCTGAAAACATAAAGAAATTTGGGAAAGGAGGTCATCTTAAGGAGATTAACCCTACCTACCAGGGCTAATGGACTGCAAACTGCACATATGTGAATCAGTTGTTGGAAACCCAGATATAAATTATCAGAAAGATAACTACAGAGGTCTGCTTGGACAGTAATGCCTAAATAGTTAAAATGAGATACCCAGGTAAGAGGAGTAGAGGTACTCGGCAGAGACGCTGCCGGTAGACGGTATACCCTGAACCATCAGAAGAGTGTAGCAGAATAGCCAGTGCCTCTATGACAAGGGCAAAAAGCCCCAGTGATAAAGGGGAACCCTGGCTGGTGCCCCCCCTGCAGTGGGAAAGAGGAGTACAGAACTCCATTAGCCTTGACCCTAGCAGTGGGAACAGCATATAGTAATCTTACTCAAGATATAAAGTTAGGGCCAAAGCTTCACAGGGCCAGCCACAGATAATCTCACCCAAAGGCGTTAAAGACCTTTTCCACATCAAGAGAGGACACTACCCTAAGGGTCTGTGATCTCTTTGAATGCGCTATATTAGTATACAATCGATGCAGATTAATGTCCATGGCCTCGCCTGGCCTAAAACCAGACCATTCTCCATGAATCAAAGTTAGGATAACAGACTGGTAGCTAAAACTTTGATAAGGATTTTAGCGTCAACATTCAAAAGCCATATGGGCCTGTAGCAGGAATAAAGTTCTGGATACTTGCCAGGCTTGGGCATAACCACTATAATAGCCTTGGATACCAGGACCAGGAGGCTGTTAGTATCCAAAGCAGTTTGTAGTATATCATAAAAATAGGGACTGACAATTCCTGTGACCCACTCACCATGGATTCCTTGGGAATCATGCCCATCCACATTAAATAATCACCCACTGACAGGGGCAAAACTTAAGGCATTTCAAAGATATAAGTTATAAAAGGAACTGACATTTCGTCATCATGGGACCCTTGATGCCACTAGGTTCCATTCCTGACTTTATACTAGGTTTGGCAACCCAGACACAAGTATACACATTAAAACATGGACTATTATGTCCATATTTGTTTTAACCACTTCCTTACTGGGCACTTAAACCCCCCTCCTGCCCGGACCAATTTTCAGTTTTCAGTGCTGTCACTCTTTGAATGACAATTGCACATTCCTGTGATGTTGTACCTAAACAAAATTGACATCCTTTTTTTCCCACAAATAGAGCTTTCTTTTGGTGGTATTTGATTACAACAAAGAGCGGCGATTTTGAAAAAAGAAAAATATTTTCTACTTTTTGCTATAATAAATATCCAAAAATAAAAAATAAAAAACATTATTTTATTCTTCTACATATTTTTGGTAAAGAAAATCTCAATAAGCGTATTTTGATTGGATTGCGCAAAAGTTATAGTGCCTACAAACTATGGACATTGGTTTATGGCGTTTTTATTATTTATTTCTTTTTTATTGGTAATGGCGGTGATCTGTGATTTTTATCGGGACTGCGATATTGCGGCGGACATGTTGGACGTTTTTGACACTTTTTGTGGGACCAATGACATTTATACAGCGATCAGATCTAAAAATAGCCACTGATTACTATATAAATATCATTGGCACGGAAGGGGTTAACACTAAGGGGGCAGTGAAGGGGTTAACGGTGTTCCCTCATTGTGTTCTAACTGTGTGGGCGCGGGGCTGACAGGGACATAACAGATCTAACTTATCCCGATCACAGGGATCAGTAGATCTGTCATGCTCCCCCTCACAGAGCGGGGAACCGCCGTGTTTACATTGGCGGTTCCCGGTTCTGGCTCTCTGTGCAGGGATCGCGGATTTCCGACGGACATCGAGTCTGCCCGACCGGCAGGTACGCTCACGCCGAGAGCGTGCCTGACACAAGCTAATGGGGAGGACGTCTATTGATGGCCTCCCAGCATTTCAGATCCGCGCTGTAGCCGTCAATCGGCTATAGCCCGGATCAAAAGTGGTTAAAGAATTCCTAGGGAAGAAGATAAGCCCTAGGTGGTTTATCAGATTGGAGGGAGGTCACAGCCATCTGGATCTCCTCTAGAGCAATAGAGGCCTCTAATGATTGTTGGGAGTGAGCGTGCAAAACAAGGAATTTAATGGCATCCAAAAAGGATCGTACACTCTCAAAATCATAATCGGGTCCATGGGAATACAGCAGTTGTTCACAGTAAGTGGCAAATAGGGATGGGCCCGCGGTTCTAGTCGAACGTAAGTCGCAGAATTTAGAACATTATGGGGCGTTCGCAGCGACTTCGTCGTTGTGGAGCGTCCCATAAAGCATTGCGCGCAGACAGCGCGTACAGCTCCTCCCCATTGGGAGGGCTCCCGCCGTCTACCTCTTTGCTCTGACAATTTATTTATATGGCAGGACGGGGCCACCCGGCGACGTAAGCCAGCGACCCTGCCCCTTCTGACATCATGGTTTATTTTATCCTTTACAAATGTCATTTTGCTCTGGCACTGTTCTAAACATCACAGAGGTGCGCCCTTTTACAGGAAGACTAAGAGGACCCCCCAGGCACATTATTTAAGGGAATATTTAATTTTTATTGTTTCACTTTGAGCATTATTAAAATCACTGCTCCTGAAAAAACTATCGATTTAAAAACTTTTTTTTGCATTGATACATGTCCCCTAGGGCAGGACCCGGGTCTCCATACACTTTTTAGGGCAATAACCTGCATATAAGCCTTTAAAATAAGCACTTTTGAGTTTTCATGGGGGAGAGCTGGTATTTAACCTTAAATGCATGGCCAGAGATTCCGTGATCAAGGATAGACACTTCCTGGACTTGAGAAATGACCGCATTACTAACATAGATAAGATCAATACAAGACATGGTGGAATACTTAAATGAGTGACAGGTGAATTGTTTCAGCTGAGGCCATAGCCATGTCAGAGGTAAGTTTGTCTAAAAGCGAGCGGGGGTGTCTATAATGACATTTACTTGTTTTTCAAATATTTAAATGCTCTAGCAGTTTTTGCTAACCCACTTTTAATAAAAGCAAGCACAGAATATCAAGAGCAAAGCTAAAATTTCCCATTCGTAATTTCAAAAAGCAATGCTAATATTTCTCACATATCTGGAATCAGTGAATATTTAATATAGGCGATGCATATTATAACTCCATTACCATTTAAACAATAATAAAACACTAAATGGGATTATGGTGACTTTTTTTATTAATTTAGCCGAATATAAGTGCTTGTTCTCTGTGGCCTGGCAAGTGTATGAATAAGCTTTGCACATCCCAGACTTGCAGCTTAGAGGATTAGTTACATAGATTAATTTATAAAGAAAGCTGACAAAAGGCAGATAGTGTAATATTACTGCAGAATGATATTCTATTCCATCCACAGTGGTCATGAAAAATAATTGCTATCTTTTTATTACTTTCTTTTAACTTGGCATGCTGAGGCTATAAAACTAAAATACCGTTTAGGGAAATGCCCACATCAATAGAAACAGAAAATGAACAATTATAAGTAATATTGCTGTTAAGAGAAAACCAGGAAAGCAATATTTGTAGGAAAATAAAAGCATATTGGGGCAGATGTGTGAATGTTTGGGCTTTAACATCCCACAATTTCACCAGAGAGGGCGCACCCTGTGATGTGTATTTGTAAAAACTTTGCACACTTGCTCATCCACCGAACTTGCATATAAATTCATTCTGTCCAAATGAGGCTAAATCAAATGCTCCCGGCTATATTCGTAGTAAATCAAAAGTGTGGGTGAAGAAAATACCGTAATATTGCTACTAGACTGGGTTAAGGAGCATACTTATTTCCTATGCTAGTATTCTAAAATATGGAATTGGTACAGTCAGAACAATGGATGAGTGCTGATTAGTTGCAACGGGCACTTATAAATAAAGGGTGATGTATGTGAGGGAACGCTCAGTCATAACAGGTGTTTGTGTGTTTCGACTAAAAACTATAAGTCACAGAATTATCTTATCTGGTGACATGTTTGGTGGTATGGTATTGTATGGAGAAGATAGGCACTATAAATCAGAAAGGCATGTATTGTAAGTAACTAATATTTTTCAGGGTCTATTTTTGGTAACTTAGCGATAACATAAAAGAAAAAGATAATGTAGCACTGTGAATGTAGAATAATAGTATTTTACCATTTAACACCATCACCTGTCCTGTTATTATTAATATAAAATAAGAAGTTAGGTTGGAGGTTTATCTATAGCTTTCAGATTGGTCATATCCTTCCTCAGAATATAAATGATCAGATTTATTGTGTGTTCAATTAACGGCTTTCAAATCATCTCTATGGTTGGACATGTGCCAGGCAAGCTGTTGGAATTGTAATGCTAATAGGCTTCATGTCATACTTTTGCAGACTGGTTTTGTTTGTGTATCGATGGTGTTTCATTGATAAGAAGAGCTGTTTGTCACCATTGTAAAATATATGCTGATGACTGCCACTACCTCTTTCTGGAAAATACACATTTATGCGTTTAATTTCTTTTTTTAAAGATATGTTTATTGAATTTGAAAAAGACATACAAACACACAAATAGAAGCCTACAACACAGTTGCACCAATCTATGTGGTTCCATATAGATTGTGATTCCCAGAACAAACTTTCGTTTAACATCAATTGCACACACCTCACTTAGTTATTATCGATGTAGAAAAGTCCAGTTCCATATCACACTTGAACATACGGTATTAATACAAGCAGCACATTAGTATCTTAGATATCATAAGCATCAATTGTGTTGAACCATTCAAGGCAGTATAGGGCTTAACGTAAGGGGGCTGGCCAGCCAACTGCCCCAGATTTTATTAAACATTTTGCTTCTTTTTCTGAGATCAAATGTAAGTTTAAAAAGAGGTAAAGCATTATTCACCAGTTTTAACCATAAAGTTCTAGTTAAGGGTTCTGATCCCTTCGATGTAGGTAGGATAGACTTATTTGCGTAAAAGTATAGGATGCAAAGACACTTCTTGGCTGGGGAAGAAATATGTAATTCTCCAAAAATGCCCAAAAGGCAATTCTTGGGATTTAACATGTTCGAGAGGCCCAGAAATGAAAGAGTCTATGTCCCCCCAGAAGTCCTGGACTATGGGTCATGACCAGAAGCAGTGCAAGAAGTCAGCCTGTAGTCCACACCCTCTAAAACAGTCGCCCAAGGATGTCAAACCCATCCTTTGCAGTCTAACTGGAGTGAGATGTGACTGGTGAAAGACCTTAATTTGATTAATCCCATCTTTGGAGATGACAGATGTTTTAAATGTGTCACTGAATTCTGACCAGTCTTTACCAGTTATTTCCAGGTCCATAGAGGACCATCTGGCCTGTGCATTCCTAAATCTGGGGTTGGCATCTGTGATAAGAGCGGTATAATAAGTAGAAATAAGTTTGGTTGTTTCCGGGTCTCTCAACAGCTTTTCAAATGGGGGCATTTGGAGAGGATTAGTCAGGGAGCCGAATTGTGCACAAACAGCATGGCGGAATTGGTAATAGAAGAACAAGTATGTATTTGGTAAATCGAAGTCTATTTGCAGTTGGCGAAAGGATTAAAACCTTGTGCGTCAAAAATGTGGCATAGGTATTTGACCCCCCTATAGGACCATCCTATGGGATCAGGTATGGAATATTACTCCTTAAGGGTAGGATTAAACCATAAGGGGGTGTTTGGAGAAGTTAGCCACGGATCCTTAAGGATTTTGGCAACAATTGTCCTGAATAAGGAAAGAGACATACGGAATATGGTCGTAGCTGACTGTGTAGGAACACAATCCCTATATATCATATTGTGAAGAGTTTCCATAGAAGAAACAATAGCTTCCTCCATACTAGTGCAGGCATTATTAGCACTTGGATGTAGCCAATCATGAACATGTACCTATTGGGAGGCCAAATAATATAAATAAAAGTTGGGAAAGGCCAAGGTGTGATGGGAGCCTTAATGTTTCTAGGGCCACCCTAGGTGATCGACATTCCAAAGAAATGCAGTGCAAATGGTATCTATGCATCTAAATATGGATTTCGGTACCCGACAGGGAAAATTGACCAGGACATAAAGTAGTTTAGGCAGGTAAATCATTTTGATAATGTTGGCCCTACCCATGAGGTCCAAGGGCAGATCCATCCACTGAGTGTGCTCCTGTAACTGTGTCAGTAATGGACAAAGGTTATGAGTGATATAGGAGGATGGTGGCATTTGAACCATTACGCCCAAGTCCCGGAAAGATGTGACTCTGCAGTTCTGATTCCGGATGAATCAGGGGAATGGCCGCCTGATCCAGTGGGAAGAGAACAGATTTTTCCCAATTCACCCAAAATCCGGAATAGTCTCCAAAGGTATTAATGACCATAAAAAGATGTTTAAGAGAGTCGTGAGAGTCTGCCAAATATACCAAAGTATCATCTGCGTATAGAGAAATACGTTCTTCAATGCTCCCTACCTGAAGGCCTCTAATAGATGGTGGGGAGTGACAGATTTTAATAGCCAGGGGTTCCATCGCCAGGGTGAACAGGAGGGGACACAGAGGGCACCTCTGCCTGGTGCCTCTGGCAATCGAAAATGCCTTGGCTACTTGGGAATTGACTCTAATACAGGCCATCGGAGAAGAATAAAGGAGCTGTATCCATGCTACTATGCAAGGACCAAAGCCATATCATTGCAGGACCTGGAAAAGATAAGGCCACTCCACACTGTTGAACGCTTTACGCATATCGAGCAACACAATAACACGGGTGGGTGAGCAATCATGAGGATATTGCAGGCTGTGAAACAATCTTCTAATGTTCATTATTGTAGAGCGGCCGGGTATAAAACCCCCCTGATCACTCCCTATCAATTTGACAATCACCTTATTACGGCGGTTGGCCAGTATTTTAGCAAGAATTTTGGCGTCCACATTTATAAGGGATACAGTATTGGACGTTACGAGTCAAATTTCATGGGGTTTTAATAGAAATAGAAGAACAATTAGGGCTTCACGCATGGAGGGGGGAAGAATCCCATCCTTCAGACCAGCATTGTACATTTTAAGAAGGAGAGGACTGAGTAAAGGACTAAACTGGCTATACCATTCAGCTGGGAAGCCCTCTAGGCCTGGGGTTTTGTGTGGTGGTAGTTGTGAAATAGCACGTGAAACCTCCACTACAGTAAGAGGTGCATCAAAGTCTTCCCTATCCTCATTAGTCAGTTGAGGCAAGGAAATTGGCATTAAATATTCTGTCAGCTGGGCATCAGAGTATTGGGTTCTGGTGGCATACAAATCCTTATAGAAAGAGAGAAATGCGTCCACTATGTCCTGAGGGTCATCGCTAATTCTACTCCGAGGATTCTGGATGCGGGATATAGACATAGGAATGCGGTCAGGTCTGGTCAAATAGGCAAGAAGGTGGCCAGCCTTGTTACCATGTTTAAAGGTTATTTGGGTTCCGTATAACATACGTTTTTTAGTCAGGTCCAACAAGCAAAGCTCATACTCTGTGTTTTTACAGCCACAAATCTCACCTGGAGGAGTCAGGTTGTGCAACATATGCCACTTCAGCGGTCACCATTGCAACCTCTAGTTCTTCAGTACATTGCTAAGCATTCTTACAGAGGACACCTGTAAAAGACATAAAGGTGCCCGAGTACAGCCTTGGAGGCCTCCCAAACTGTTAAGGAGTTACCAGAGCCTTGATTAACACTCCAGTAATCTACAATTCCCTTTCCCACAGGTCCCCTATACAATCTCATCTTCCAACCAATAAGGGTTCAGCCGCCAAGTAGCGAGTCCCAAGTTAGGAAGCAGGAGGCGATCTACTCACAGAGGCGCGTGATCAGAAACGCCTCTGGGCAAATAGGATACTGAGGAGACCAGTGGTAAAACATCTGCAGTAGTAAATGCTAAGTCAATTTGAGACATGGTTTGAAAGGAGTCAGAGTGACAAGAGTGTTGACATTCATCTGGGTGTTTCCACCTCCAGAGTTCAGTAAGACCATACACCCGAGTCCAAACTAAGGAGGGATAGGACCTGCCGCTACCTCCCAAGCGGTCAATTGCTGGATCTAAGATAGTGTTGAAGTCCCCTATGTACATTATAGGGCCTGGAGATCCCGACACTAGTAGAAGGGACAATTTAGAGAGCACCTCCACAGAAAATAGGGGAGGAACATAGATATTGACCAGGGTAAGGGACACAGAGGGAAATCGTAGGGTTAGCAGCACAAATCTGCTCTCTGGATCTGTCCTTACTGACAAGACTTCTACTGGGATAAACTTTGCCAACAAAATGGAGACTGCTCGGGAATAAACAGTATGAGTGGCATGGTATAAGGAAGTCAGCCATGAGCTTTTGAGGGTCCTAAGTCTCGAATTTACCAAGTGGGTCTCCTGAAGGCAAATAATATGGGGCTTATATTTTTTAAGAAAAGAAAAAACCAATGATGGCTTGTGAGGGGTGTTCATACCCCTAGTATTCCAGGAAATGAGTTTCAGTGATCTAGCCATTTGAAAGAAGTCGGGTATAACAATCAATAAGAGGAGTTTGCATGGAACTCAAGCAATGAGACGCTGACCAAATATGAGGCATGTTCATTAAGTCATATACAGTTAAAAGAGAAAAAAAAAGACAAAATAGAAAAATCAAAAAATCAGGTTGACTTCGGAAGAAAACCAGGAGTAGACCAAACAACATCCCACCCATTCCACCCCGCTCTACCATCCCAAACTTAGTGAGCCTTGGATCCCTAACACACTCAAAAAAAGCCTCTATTGCTAGAGGTTATAAATTTATAAAACCAACGAAACACAAGAAAAAAGGGAACTCCAACTTAAAACACCCTGTGCCCTCGCCACCTATTGGTATGGGGTTAGTGGGGAATTCAGAGGGCTCTTAGTAGCAATATGTCTATCATCCCGATGTGTTAATAGAGGACTTAGACAAGTAATAAGGCACAGTCAGTAATATCATGCAATAGCTGGGCCCATGAAATTATAAGCAAAATTAGAATGTCTCCTGGGCCATGCCTGAGTTTCGACCAGTATTGGTATTAATGTTGTTAAAGGCCTATGCATGGATAGGAGCACAGTACGGATAACAAAGGGCCCCTCAGATTATTATTCCAGAAATCAAAAAAAATAGTGCAACAGCTGTATATTGGTCTGGTAGCTCAATTAATAAAAGCATTTACCAAAAACCATAGAATAGGATGGATAGAGGTGCAGGAAGGTGGTCGATTCTGATCAGTTGTGTCCCTGTCTCCGCTGGGTTCTAAAACGGTCACCCAGCCAGGCCATTGCATCTTTAGGATTCGTGTAGGAGGAGGACTTGCCACTACATGTAATTCTCAGCTTAGCTGGAAAGAGCATAGCATATTGCAGACCTTCTTTACATAGATGGCCTTTAACCGTAGCAAAGGAGTTGCATTGACGTTGGACTTCAGCTGAGAAGTCAGGGTAAATGGATACATTGTTGCCATTAAACTGGAGTGGCCCCTTTTATCTGGCCAGGCGCAAGATGGTAACTTTATCCTGAAAATTGAAGATCCGGGCAATCATGGGACGCAGTGGGGATCCAGGGGGAGGTGGACGTGAGGCAGTGTGATGCACGCGTTCAATAAGGAAGGCATGAGACAATGCCTCTATCCCAAGGGTATCTCGCAGCCATGAAGGAAGAAAACGTTCAAGATGGGAACCCTCAGAATGTTCCGGAGACCCCACAAAACGGAGATTGTTCCTTCTGGAACGATTCTCCGGGTTGTCCAATTTAGCTTTAAGGGATGTCAGTTCATCAGAGACTGTGTGAACAGTAGATGATAAGAGGTATACTTCATCCTCCAATGCACTAATCCATTCTTCAGCAACTCCTGTTTTCTCCCGTAGCCCCTGGACATCCTGTCTAAGCAGTGAAAAGTCCACACAGATGGTTTCTATCTGTAGAGACAAGGAGGCCTTGCAGTCTTCAACTGCCAGCATGATTTGAGTCAGTGAGGGTTCTGCCATAGGGGGCTCAGAAGCTGAGCTTTCTGCCGGGCTAAGGGGGGTGTCCTAAGGCTGGGGATGGTCATCTTGTGTGGCAAAAATAGCTAGGATTGAAGAACTCACCCCCGAGGATGGCTGTGTAGGAGACTCTACTGTATAAGGAGGCCGCAGTACAAGGCCGTCCATGTCATGTCTTTAATTTCTAATTCAAGATTAAGATTACATGAGCTGCAGTTGAAAACAAATATTTATTTATGAAGACTACATTTGTGTAGATTGTTGGTTGCATGAAGGTAAAAAACCTTGAATCTTTAAAACCACTTTAAGTTCTTTGTTAATAAAAAACCTGGGCCAATCCAAACAGCGGATATAGTGGAAAATGTATAAAGTAAAAAGAAGCTACTTTAATTGAAATGGCATGTCAAAACAGCCAGGAGATCCAGAATACAGTAAGATGAGTTAAAGAAGAACTGAAGTCAAACGCTTTTTTATCAATTTTGCATAGAGTAGGGGAGGGTTATAACTCCTGTGATTTTTTTTTTTGGTCATCTGTTTCCCATTCAGGAAATGTCCCTTCAATTCCTGTCCCATAGCCTAAACAATAAGTTAGAAGTGAAATTGCTCCAAAGTGAGGGAATCCCTGATTGTCACCAGGGTCACCACAACTAGTGCACCCATTGGAAGATTTTCCTCTATTTCTGTTCTGGTGACATCCCAAAATTTTGAATTTTCTTTTCACTTTTAGTGATAATTGTAAACAGGACAGATAGAAAAGGTGAATCTAACAAGGACACAGGCAGGAGTTGTTCTAATGCCTCTCCACTCTATTCGAAACGTTAAAAAAAAAAATTGCCTTTAGTAATACTTTAAATGCAGTTTGTAGGTCCCCATATCGGTCACAATCTTGAAAATTAAAGTGAAAATAAAGGTCTTTGGGCTGGTATGGTATAAATAGACATACCCTTAAAGTCCATGTTAAAATATATTTTTACTTTTTACTTAAAAAAATGTTTTGCTCCACCTTTGTCAACCACATTTGTTGATTCTTAGATTTGGGAAGACACACCCATACATCCTCCTGATCACGTACCTCGAGTTCAGACTGCACTCTAGGGTGCACTCTGTGATCTGCTGTATCCTCAAGACCTGGAATAGGTCCTGTACCATGTGATTAGTGTAACCAATCACAGCAATCACACATGTAAACAAAGGTTGCATAATTGCAGCCTGTGAGTCATTCCCTCTGACAGTGATTTGCCGTGGGAGTGAACTGACCGCTCAGTCCAGTCATCATGAGTCCCAGTGTCATCTTAAGGCTTCATTCACAAGTGTGGTGCTTTCTGAAGAGTGATCCGTGTGCATTTGAAAGGCGGTGAGGAGCTGATACAACAGCTTGCTTTAACCCCTTTTACCCCACACAAGTTACCCCATTCACTTGGGGTGCAATCAGTGGGCATAAAGTGACAGGGAATATAATTCCTGCCACGGCTTTGAAGTATGTGTACATCTCCAGCCTCTGCCTCTGCAGCTAAAGAGGGAAGCGGGCTGAGGGGCGGTAAAAGGTTTTACTGTCCCCCATCCCCAGGTATGAATGACCCCTAATAGTGCAGCCAATCACAGTGTCCTCAATTACCACCAAACCAGTCACAGCATCTCCCAATCAACACCACAGTACCAGTGTCACCATAAGGCCGCGTTAATGTGTATGGTACTCTCTGAAGAGTGATCCATGTTCAGATCTCTCTTCAGAGAGCATATGACATTGTTGAGCCTCCTCACCAGAAGCTTACCCTCTTGGACCCCACACAAGCACTCCCATTGGCTTGAATGGGTTGCAATTGGTGGGTGCTACACTTGCCCCAAGCAACAGAGGGTATAATTCCTGCCACAGCTGCAAAGCAAAGCATCGGAGCAGCAGCAGGTGTACACCCCTGCCCACTGCCCCTGCAAGGTAGTAGTGGTTGAGCCATGGTTCCCCCCCAACCTAATGTGTGAAGGATGCCTAGTAGTGCAACCAGTCACAGTGTCTCTGATCACCACCACAGCAGTCAGTGTCGGCACACCAATGTAGCTAGAATCTGTGTTCCTGATTGCCCCCACACCGGACCAGTGCAGCCAGTAACAATTTTCCTGATCACTGCCAAATGAGTTGCAGTGTCTCCTAACCAGTGTATGCCAACAACAGTGTTCCTTATCACTGCCACACCAGTACAGTGTTGCCTCTGCCTGCTGCCTGTATTGACCCTGGCCTGTTCATTGACCATGTTTCTGCCTGCTGTCTGGGCTAATCCTTTGCCTGTTTTCTGACAACATCTCTGCCTGCTGCCTGAACTGACCCATTTGCACATCAAAAATGACTCTTTTTCTGTGAGACATCAGTCTCAGCCATCCCCTGCAGACAATTGCACTCCTGGAACCACAATAAGTCTTTTATTCACCCTTAGGTAGTCTGGAAAATAGATTTGCTCATTTTATTGGTGTTTCTACTGTCCTGGGGCTCCAGGGCCTCCGAAATTGTGATAGGTAGTCAGGAAATGATATGCATAAATCATGCCCCTAGAAAGCCTGAAGGTGCTCCTTGGATTTTGGGCTCCTCTATGCAGCTAGTCTGTGAAAAAGTCTCACACATGTGGTATCCCTATACTCAAAAGGAGTAGCAGAATGTGTTTTGGGTTCAATTGTAAGTGTGCCTATGCTGTGTGTGAGAAATAACTTGTTAAAATGGCAATGTTGTGATAAAATCTATTAAATTTCTTGATTTTCTACAAAATTGTGGCAAAAAAATGCAATTCAAAAAAACTCACCATGCCTCTTACTAAATACAGTACTCTGGACTGTCTACTTTCCAATAAAGGTCATTTTGGGGTTATTTGCACTGACCTGGCATTTTATAGACTCGAGATGAGATCAATATGTCAGTACATCAGGATGGATCACATTTCAAATATATGTACCATGGTTTTAAGATTCTATAACACAGGGACTAAATGATATACACCTGTTTGTTTTTTCTTTTCAGCAAGGAAATGTAGCAGAATAAATGTTCCCCTAAATCTATGAGGAAAAATTATTTATTTGTACAGTTTTATAACAGAGACTAAGAAAAGCATTTTTTTTTTCAAAAAGTGCAGTCTATAGCAGATACTTGAAGCTGGCCCTCTAGTGCCGGTGTCTGCGGCTCAAAAACTTTCACACCTGTTTATTTTACATTGGGTATATAGGACTCCAATACAAGCTTTATGGGTGGGGTAGAAGAGAGTTACCAATTTGCCCTAAATGTCAGGTTCACCCTGGGGGCCTTATTCACATGCTATGGAGGTGTCCTAATAATATATAGCAAGTTCAATCAACAATGAATCTGTTGAGGTGCTTGCTGGGAAGCCTTAATGAGGAGTTGTACCCTCCTCCTATTTACATTGCTCTTATTAGATTATCATATATAGCTAGAAAACTAATAGCAAGGTTTTTAGCTCTCCACTCAACCTCTGACAAGCAAGCAATTGATCCAAGCAGTCAACACTATTCTTATTTGTGAAAGAAATTCTTATTACCATAGGAAATTTCCAAAGAAATTTGAGAAAATGTGGCATTGCTGGTTAAATGCCCCAGGGGTTTCCCCCACCACAGCTTTTTATTGACAGATTACTACAGTGTTAATTTGTTCTAGACATGTGCAGTCCGTTTTGTTCCAAATTAATATTTGTTAAATTTTTTCATTATTTGGAAATTCGGACATATCCGAATACTCGAATTACGATATAAACAAATTTTACCGAATGCTCCGAATAACGACACAAAATTCTCCTAAAATGCAAATAAAATTTTACATCGAACTCCAGTCGAATTCTAACTGTACACATATTGCTGAAATTAAAGACTGTGTGTGTTATTCAAGTACCATTTCAAAATAATGCTGTTTTTGTTAAGCCAAAGGTGTTTTGTTTGTTCTGTTCTTTTTGCGTGATAAGTATAAGGCATTCATTTTTGACTACACTTATTGTTTTATGTATGGGTAGTTATACGGGTGATATAAAAATATTTTGCATTGACATGTAATATCTCTTGCTACTAAAGACTGTTTGCCCATCTAACTGTACATTTTAATGCCTTTTGCTTTTGTTTCACTAAAAGTCACTTTATTTAAAAAAAAAAATGCAGTCTTTTTTCCTTTATATCAAAAAATAAAAAACCCAGTGGTGATTAAATACCACCAAAACAAAGCTCAATTTGTCTCAAAAAGCTTTAAAATTATTTTGGGTACATCGTTGCATAACTGGGTAATTGTCATTTAAAGTGTGACAGTGCTGAAAGATGAAAAATTGTCTGGGCAGGAAGAGGGTGAAACAGTCCAGTCTTGAAGAGTTTAAAAAATGCAGAGCAGTATCTCTCTTAAAGCGGTAGTAAAGCCCTAGGGCTGTTCTTACCTACAGGTAAGCCTATAATAAGGCTTACCTGTAGGTAACATGAATATCTTCTAAACCTACATGGTTTAGGAGATATTCGCCCTGCATGCAGCCGCCGATGTCAGCCGCCGATGTCAGCCGCCGATGTCAGCGGCGCATGCGCTCTGATGATCTGGCGGGGGTTGCCGGAAAATCAGAGCTGGCTGCCGGAACGAAGAGCTCCTGCGCGTGCGACGTCACGTGGCTCCGGCCACTGACAGTGCCGGAGCCGCGTACCTGGAAGAAAGAAGAGGACAATCATGTCAGCGTCCTCAGCGGTGGCCCACTCAGGCATCGGGGGCCTCGTTACATAGTTACATAGTCAGTGAGGCTGGAAAAAGACACGATTCCATCAAGTCCAACCCATGTGTGTTTTTTATGTCAGTATTACGTTGTATATCCCCCAATGTTGTGGTCCCTTAGGTGTGCATCTAATAATTTTTTAAAATTATCTACACTACCAGCAGAAACCACTGTTTTTGGAAGAGAATTCCACATTCTCACTGCTCTTACCGTAAAGAAACCCCTACGCATCTTAAGGTTAAAACGCCTTTCTTTCATTCTCAGCGAATGGCCATGTGTCTTCGTGTTTTCCTTTGCGCTGAATAGTTTTGCCCCTATAGCGGGGTCACCAGTACAGTATTTGTACATTGAAATCATATCCCCTCTCAAGCGTCTTTTCTCCAGAGAGAATAAGTTCAGTGCTTGTAATCTTTCCTCATAACTTAGGTCCTCTAATCCCTTAACTAGCTTTGTTGCCCTTCTCTGAACCCTTTCCAATACCAGGACGTCCTTTTTGAGGACTGGTGCCCAGAACTGGACGGCATACTCCAGGTGCGGCCTCACCAGGGACTTGTACAGTGGGAGAATTATTGATTTATCCCTGAAGTTAATCCCTTTCTTGATGCATGCCAACACTTTGTTAGCTTTGCTTGCAGCAGCTTGGCATTGCATGCCACTGCTGAGCCTGTTCTCCACTAGGACCCCTAGGTCTTTTTCCATCCTCGATTTCCCCAGGGGCTCTCCCCCTAGTGAGTAGTTTGCATTCATGTTATTGGTACCCAAATGCATTACCTTACATTTTTCTACGTTAAATCTCATTTGCCACTTGTCTGCCCACCCCATTAATTTATTCAGATCTTCTTGCAATGTTTCCACATCCTGTGGAGAATTCATTGCCCTGCTTAGCTGGGTATCATCCGCAAATATTGAGATTGAGCTGGTCACCCCGTTCTCCAAATCATTTATGAATAAATTGAATAGGATTGGTCCCAGGACAGAACCCTGGGGAACCCCACTTTCGACCATTCGGAGTATTCCCCATTTATCTCCACCCTCTGGACTCGCCCCTGCAGCCAGTTTTCAGTCCATGTATTCACCCTTTGATCCATGTTAAGGGACCTTATTTTGTACAGTAAATGTTTATGGGGAACTGTATCAAATGCTTTTGCAAAATCCAGATACACCACGTCTACAGGCCTTCCCTTATCTAGATGACCGCTCACCTCCTCATAGAAGGTTAATAGATTGGTTTGGCAAGAACGATTTTTCATGAAACCATACTGATTACTGCTAATGATACCGTTCTCATTACAATAGTCTTGTATATAATCCCTTATTATTCCCTCCAAGAGCTTGCATATTATTGATGTTAAGCTAACTGGTCTGTAGTTCCCGGGGAAATGTCTTGGTCCTTTTTTATATATTGGCGCCACATTGGCTTTCCTCCAATCAGCTGGTATCATACCAGTCAGAAAACTGCTCCTAAAGATTAGGTACAAGGGTCTTGCAATAACTTGGCTAAGTTCCCTAAGGACCCTCGATTGCAAGCCATTTGGGCCCGGTGACTTATTAGCATTCAGTTTTTCCAGCCTATTCCTGATTTTATCCTCAGTCAGCCATGAGGGTGTTTCCCGTGACTTGTCTTGAGGACCAGCATTGTGGTTCTGCATAATTGAGCCCCCCATTTCCTTTGTGAATACTGAGGAGAAAAATTAGTTTAACACCTTTGCCATTTCTCCATCATTACCTGCATCATTCCTTGTATTTTTCGAAGGCCTCCTTTTTAGCTTTTATGTGTGCTTTTATGTCGTCATTAAGCCATCCTGGTCTTTGCTTAGCTCTTTTAAATTTATTTCCTGTTGGGATACACTGGCTATTACCTTTGTTTAGTGTGTTCTTGAAGCATTCCCATTTTTCCTCTGTATTCATTGTCCCCAGAATGTTATCCCAGCTAACATCTTCCAGCAATGAGCGTCGTTTCTGGAAGTTGGCTCTTTTAAAATTCAGTGTCTTCGTATTCCCCTTAGGTTTCCTAGATGTGTAATTTATACTAAAACTAATTGACCTGTGATCGCTATTACCTAGATTGCCGCTTACTTCCACGTCTGTGATCAGGTCTGTGTTGTTGGTAATCAGAAGGTCCAATAATGCTTTTTTTCTTGTTGGTGCATTTACCATCTGAGGTAAGTTCTAAGGTAAGTATTTAATAATGTGTTAGTATGCAATGCATACTAGCACATTATGCTATTGTCTTGCAGGTTATTTTTTTCCCCTCTTCTCGCGGGTTTACTACCGCTTTAACACAGTCTAGTTGCGACCTTCTCTGCCACTGCTCACCAGTCCTTTTCAAGGTTTAATGACACCCAGCATTATTCAACCTACTTCCTGAGAGCCCAGGGTGTCATGGACACTCTGCCCTAGGGGGTGTGTCATCACATCTGCCTGGACTCACAGGAGAAAGCTGCAGAGAACAGTGCTGGCATTGTAATGTGAGAGTCATTTTCAGCAGTACTGAAGGACTGCCTACCAACAAAAGAGAAGAGGAAGAACCTGACTTATCACATGACTGTGTAAAAACAACCGAACAATGGTTTGTATGCCAAGAGTTTTTTTAAAAACAGGTTTGTGGGAGGTGCATGCAGGGAGATGGGGGAGGACTGGGAGGGGTGTCGACTGGAACTGAACTGCCCCAGGAAAATGCAATGATTTTCATATAGCTGCTGCTGCCCATATTTTGCAATTTTCCTTAAAGCAAACTCTTGATTATGTATTTTCTGTAGAACAGGACAAGGCCCATTCCCAAGAATTTTTTTATGTAAAGGTTAAGTGAAGCTATTTACTGTGTAAAGTAGGCATGGTCTATACCTTTGGAAATTTAGAGGCATAATTAGAAAGCTTTCTGCTAAGAGCATCAACACATTTTTAGGCAAATTAAGTGACTGCACCTAGGCCTGACAGGGGCATCCTACGAAAATGATGTCATCTGTCTCCTGCAGGCAGGAGGAAGACATTTCCTCTGTGATCACTTATTAGGATTGTAACTTTCAGTTTGCTCTCAATTAGGGAGCCAACAGTGGAAGGTGTTCATTGTAAGACAGGAAGTGCATACACAGTCAAGAACATAAAAATGACTGTGCAAGCACTGGGATTTACATGACTGTGTCATCTTGTGGATGAGCATGTTAGTCCTGGAAGCAGACACTGACTCTGGATGACACCTGAATAAAAATAGTACTGACATTCTTGGAGAAAGTACAATGAAAATATTGTTAGTAGTAATTATGTTATCTCTTTAAGAAGTAATATATGAGGTCTATCTGAAAAAAGTCCAACCTACATTAAGAGCCCTTTCAGACTGCGGCTGGTGGACGCTAGCGGTAAATCCCCTGCAGGCGGGTGCGCGGCGCTTTTAACCCCCCACAAGGGGTTAAAACGGGGTTAAAAGTGCCGGAGCACCACGCTACCGAGGCGTGTGCAGCCGCTTCGGAAGCGCTGCCCATTGTTTTCAATGGGCAGGGGCGGTGGAGGAGCGGTGTATCACCGCTCACCGCACCGCCCCAAAGATGCTGCTTGCAGGACTTTTTGTAACGTTCTGCAAGCGCACCGCCCCAGTGTGAAAGCACTCTGGCTTTCACATTGGGGTGGGTGGGGAGGGATTTTTTAGGCGCTTTACAGGCGCTATTTTTAGCTAAATAGCGCCTGTAAAACGCCTCAGTGTGAAAGGGGTCTAATATAACGAGAATGGTTTCAGTGTCATCAATGCAACCTAGCAGCCTAGATGAGTGGACTGTAATTTGCATGGGTAAGCAATGAGGACTACACTGTACTAGTCAGTGGGGGTGCTAGATGTCATTGAATGAGCATGTGTATGTGTATTGTATGGAAGGCCTGCAACAAGCAGAAGACCTGAGAATGTTGAACGTGTACGGGCTGCAATCAACAAAGATCACAACTGACAGTGTGAGAACTAGAAGCTGATCTGAGGATTCTGGAAATTTTAATACAAGATGGCATGAACTGTGTTGTGGCAAAATTTGTTCTGCAACTTCCAGATTTCTTAAAGAGGGTTATAACCAGAGATATTTCCAGCAAAGGATTTTGCAGTGTTTTGAACAGTGAAAGAGACACTGGGAGAACTGTGTGGGGTCCCATGTACAATGTTTCTTGTATTTTGTATCTTCTTCATAAATGTCCCATATTACATGGCTGGATACTTTCTGGACAGACCTTGTGTATTTGTTTTACATGTACACATTACTTAAAAGAACTCTCTCTTTTCATTCTCAATTCATGGGCAACAGCAGCAAGGTGTAAAGGTATATTTGCTCTGCACATCTGTGCTTCATTGTTTACTTCTCACTCTGTTTTCTTAATTGCATTAAGGAGGTGAAGCCTCAGGGTGTAGGAGATCACCCACCTGATAAGTTCCCACACCATACAAGCATAGAGCTCACTCAGGGTGGATTCCTGCAGTGAAGAGGTGTCGAAAGAGCAAGGATAGGTGAATATACCTTGTCGGTGTTGGTGCGCTATTAGCAGACACTGTCAATTTGCCATGAATAGGCAGGTGACAGTGTGTATTTAATATCCATGAAATGGAAATACAAACTATCTCTGAGGCTTGGTCCACTAACATATCCTGTAAGAAACACAACAAAAATTCAGCAATAAATATGTAATTTAAAATATATAAGGAAAAATATGTTATCCTAAATTTTGGTTGTTTTCCAGGAAATTATCCATTTCCATAATGCAACACAACCCTTTAATCCATAAAGGTAACAAATCAGTAACCAGCACAACGCAGACACATAACTAGCTTTGTTTTGTTGACTGGTTTTACAGTATGTTGTCAGTATTTCTCCTTTAAAAAGGTTTACTTGTTTCAACATGGAATAAATGCAACCCTCAGATTTGCAATTTTCTTTTAATCCCAGCTATCATATAGCTTGTCTGGTAATTTGTGCTGGCAAAGATGGAGCATGGCTCTTGAGAAACCTTGAAGTGCTGAATGGAACATGAACATTCATGACCATGCTTGATTAGTTATACACAATTGTCATGCAGGTCCTATTACCTCTATATGAAGTGTAAGCTCCACATAGAGATAAAATGAAAACAGAAAAAATAGACTGATTGAACTATCACCAGCTTATTACTTAGAACAGCGATTGCATTGTGTCAGATAATTCACCTGCAACTCTTTTATTCAAAATCTTACACTAACTGCAAGAATCAAGGCCACCTCTCTGGACCCTGCTGCACATAGCGGCTGTGCAGCCACTTTCATGGTCTGGACACCATACGTGTTACCATACCGGCCAATGAAAAGTGCTTCTTTCTTCTGGGACACTGAAAGAAACAGATGCCTCAAATGTGCTAGGTATAGCAGGGTCCGGAGGGGTGGCCAGGATATTTGGAGTTAGTTCACCTTTTTATTTTTCATGAAAAGATGAACTTACCCTGTAAGGCTGGATTCACACAATTGAAGCTCATAATATATTGTTTACTGCTTAGAAAAATCTATGTTACCTCCAGATGGATGTAGTAGGAAGCCAACGGTAAAACAAAACATTACAAAACCATTATAGGCAGAAGCAATACATATAGATAAAATCTTTGACTTTTTTAAAACGTTTGGGAAAGTATCCTGACTTTGGACCAGAAAGGGGTTAAGATTGGGCAAGACCATAAAATGTATTGTAGCAAACCCATGTCTCTTTGACATCTACGTGACATGTTTGGCACATCTGGGTAAGATTTGTGCAGAATTTTTGGTGTTTTGTATTTTATGATTGATCTCCTAAAGTTTGGTGTTGATTGAACATGTTAAGAGAGAATCGAATTGGATATTAGAGCTAACTGTTAGAACTAACTGGTCTTTTTCCCACTTGGTGAAGTAAAGGTGTCCTTAAGTTTTCTTGGTGTTGTGCCAGGAGTGTGTGGATGTAGGTTAGGAAGTAATGGAGAGGACCCTTGCCATCACACATTGGGGTAGATTTACTAAAGCTGGTGCACTCAGAAACTGGTGCAACTGTGTATGGTAGCCAATCAGCTTCTAACCTCTTTAACCTTGTTCAGTTAAGCTTTGGCAATAAAACCTGGAAGCTGATTGGTTTCTATGCAGAAGTGGGCCTGATTTTGCACTCTCCAGCTTTAGTAACTAAGCCCCGTTGCCTCCAGGGGAGAAAAATGCCTGGTATAGACTGAGTTTTGGTACAGGTGTGAGAAACTGTTGAAAGGCTTTCCAAAGGGTCAGTCAGAATAGACCAGAGTATGCTGTCAAAGTAGTGACTGAGGGGCAAGAGCCTGTAGATGCAAAATACGAAGCTTGAAAGATGTTGTTCTCCGGAGAGACCTAAATGGGTTCTCTAAGGTATCTAAGGAAAAGGCTGAGTTACCCAGAATGGGGAAGAGGGGAGAGGGGTAAGGGGAAAGTTTAAATTTCTGGAGTGCCTGGGTGCAATGCCCTAGGGAGGGTCCAATTTTGGGGTTACTTTTCAAGGTTTTTGGTATAGAGAATGGGCACCATGGTAGTTGGCATAGTGTGTATTGGAAGAAGGTTTGCTCCAGGGCGATCCTGGTCTGTTATAGGCGCATTGACATTACAAGTTTCTTTTATAAGTGCAAATAAGGTCATGGGCTGGTTTATACAAGCTGGTGTCAGTGTGCCTACAAGAGGTTTCATTTTGAAGTTCATAACAGATATCTAGTTAACATTATAACATTATTTTAGATAATGTATCAGTTTAGTTCATAGAAAGTTACAATAACACTGAAATTCAATTCTGACAGGATCAATGTTTTATTATTTATGTACTTGCAGAAAATGTAGACAGCCTTAAAAAAAGGAGTCCACAACAGGGGACTGGTAAACTGCAATATATTGTAGTTTTGCTCTTAGATATCCTTTAAAGTAGAACTCCAGCCAATACTTATTTCTTTAGTTTTGGATAGTGTAAATAGATCAAAGAGGCTGTCTGGTAGGCAGCTCACTACTTCCCAGTTGGAGGCCAGCTACATGGAAAGTGTTTGCGTCCCATAGGAGTTATTATGGTAAAAAGTAAGTGCATTAGCAAATGAACACAGGCTTATATACATAAAACATTTATTTGCTAGCCTGTCATTTCTAAACTGTGTATTTTTCAGAACCTTGAAAAGAAAGGCTGATTTGTATGAAAGATGACAGGGAGCAGACAAGGAGAGAGACAATACTAATCCCAGCAATCACTAAAGCAGCAACAAGAAAAATCACAGCTGTCACAGAGCCATAGAAAACACATTTCAATGTAAACAAAGACCTTTAAGAAAAATCTCTGCAGAAAGAAAGCTAGACTAATGAACACCATGCATATTTTCCACAACAGCAGTAACTGCTAAGAGAAATGAGTCTGAAGGTTCATTAATTACCCTTTCTATCTCAATAACATTGCTCTAATGGTACATGTCCCAAAAATTCCCACTATGACAACATTTTTTAATAAACAGCAATACATAATTCAAGCAAACATGTACTGGTATCTCATCTACGTTATAGAGCGTTGCTGTCAGCCAGTACAAAATGCATACTACAAGTGTCTACTCAGGGTTCACACTCACAAACTTGGCAGCTAACACACAGTGTGAAAACAGATGCCATGCTCAATGCTTTACAGTCAACAGTACAAATTACCATAAAGTATGATATCTACACAAAAAGTGCAGCCCTCAGTTATTTTATTGCTCAACTAGGTAGATTTGAAACCCATAGAGCTAAATACATTTACTCCACACTGAAGAATGTAGGATGTGTGTCAATCATCTCTTTTTAGATGCCATTTTGCTTATATGATGGCTAAAAAGGGACTGATATCCAGAAGGGAATGGAACCAGTTTGGCTTTCCAAAGAAATAACATTGCTCTAATGGTAAATGTCCCAAAAATTCCCACTATGACAACATTTTTTAATAAACAGCAATACATAATTCAAGCAAACATGTACTGGTATCTCATCTACGTTATAGAGCGTTGCTGTCAGCCAGTACAAAATGCATACTACAAGTGTCTACTCAGGGTTCACACTCACAAACTTGGCAGCTAACACACAGTGTGAAAACAGATGCCATGCTCAATGCTTTACAGTCAACAGTACAAATTACCATAAAGTATGATATCTACACAAAAAGTGCAGCCCTCAGTTATTTTATTGCTCAACTAGGTAGATTTGAAACCCATAGAGCTAAATACATTTACTCCACACTGAAGAATGTAGGATGTGTGTCAATCATCTCTTTTTAGATGCCATTTTGCTTATATGATGGCTAAAAAGGGACTGATATCCAGAAGGGAATGGAACCAGTTTGGCTTTCCAAAGAAATAACATTGCTCTAATGGTAAATGTCCCAAAAATTCCCACTATGACAACATTTTTTAATAAACAGCAATACATAATTCAAGCAAACATGTACTGGTATCTCATCTACGTTATAGAGCGTTGCTGTCAGCCAGTACAAAATGCATACTACAAGTGTCTACTCAGGGTTCACACTCACAAACTTGGGAGCTAACACACAGTGTGAAAACAGATGCCATGCTCAATGCTTTACAGTCAACAGTACAAATTACCATAAAGTATGATATCTACACAAAAAGTGCATCCCTCAGTTATTTTATTGCTCAACTAGGTAAATTTGAAACCCATAGCGCTAAATACATTTACTCCACACTGAAGAATGTAGGATGTGTGTCAATCATCTCTTTTTAGATGCCATTTTGTTCATATGATGGCTAAAAAGGGACTGATATCCAGAAGGGAATGGAACCAGTTTGGCTTTCCAAAGAAAGTAAAAATACAGGTACAGGTAACTAGAAATCATAGGATGTACAGGCAGTCCCCGGGTTACAAACAAGATAGGTTCTGTGAGTTTGTTATTAAGTTGAATTTGTATGTTAGCTGGAACAGGTACATTTTTTAAGTGTGACTCCAGCCAAAAAAATATTTTTTAAGTTTTTTGGATAGCATAGGGTGGGTTAACACCCCTGTAACATTAGTTTTGCTGTTGGAAGATTTCACCTCATTTTCTGTCCCTGTAACAACTGGATTTAAAAAAAAAATTGTGTTGTTAGGGAAACCCATGATAACTCTTACAGGAGTGAATTTCCCTTCCTAGGGGTAGATTTCATCTCACTTCCTGTTGTCTCCCTCCGTTTGAGTTGTAAGTCAGATGTCTGTAACTCGGGGACTGTCTGTATCTGAGCTATGAAGTCTTTCTGCTGTACACTCCAGCCCTTCTTCTCCTCAATCAGAGGCAATTCCTTAGAAACAATATAAACAAATCCCTTATCGGTGCAGCCAGATCATGTATACCTGATATACAGAAGATACCCAAAGGTTTCTCAGCATCAGAATACTGCGATTATTGAATGCTTATGATTATAGACACCTCCAACCAATTTTTTGAATATAGTAAGGAAGAACATCTGTCAGTTTTCTGCTGTTCTCTGTGTCCTAACAGGTGATGTTTTTCCTTATTTCCCCATGATGGGAAATCTCTCCAATAGGGACAAAGACAGTAGTAAAAACTCAATTTCTGAGAGTTAAAAGGGCTAGTGCCTCTTCCAGGATTGTATTGTTGCCTGTGTTGTGCTGTATCTTACACTCCTAATTTCTTCTCCTGGTTTCAGACAAACACAAATTAAAGGAGATTTCCCCAGTGGTGGAACCAATAGTAATAAAACCTAAAATGGTTCTAAGACATGTCCACCCAATTTAAAATAATAATAATAAAAAAGATTTGCCTGGAGTTGGGTTTTAACTTGTAATGGGGGGCTTTCACATTAGAATGTAGGTCTTTTCACATATAATTAACCTCTTCACTGAAATTAATTTATGACATTTATCACTGAGATTCATTTATGTGAATTTTGAAATTTCTACCTTTCTAATATTTTTCTCTTTTTATTTTCTCATTAACCACTTGCCCCCTGGAACATTTACCCCCTTTCATGACCAGGCCATTTTTTGCGATACAGCACTGTGTTATTTTAACTGACAATTGCGCGGTCGTACAGCGCTGTACCCAAATAAAATTTATATTTTTTTCCACAAATAGAGCTTTCTTTTGGTGGTATTTGATCACCTCTGCGGTTTTTATTTTTTGTGCTATAAACAAAAAATGACAATTTTGAAAAAAAAAAAACAATATTTTTTACTTTCTGCTGTAAAATACAAACTATGGCATATTTTTCTATTTTTATTTTTTCACTAGTAATGGCAGCGATCAGTGACTTATAGGGGGACTGCGATATTGCAGCGGACACATTGGAAACTAACTGACACTTCTGACACTTTTTAGGGACCAGTGACCCTAATACAGTGACCAATGCTAAAAAAAAGTGCACAGTTTCTGTACTAATGACACTGGCTGGGAAGGAGTTAACATCATGGGCAATTAAAGGATTAACTGTGTTCCTAGCAAGTGCTTGTGTATTGTGGAGGAGGTGTTTTAACTAAGGGAAGGCAAAGATCGTTGTCCCTGCTATGCAGGAACCAAGGATCAATGCCTTCCCTCCTCACAGAATGGCGATCTGCTTTGTTCACATAGGAAGATCACTGTTCTGCCTGTGTACTGAACAATCGGCGGGTGTCAGCGGACATCGAGTCCGCAATACCCACCACTGTGATCACAGCAAGAGCGGGTTGCCGGCGGCACGTGTGCGTGCCCCAGACCCAGAGTAGTGGCCGTCTTGCCACAGTATATGTACGGTGGACTGTTTGCAAGTGGTTTATCTTGCTTTCCATTGTTTTCATGATTGTAACTTTCCCTTATGGAGATGATTAACTAAAAGTGGAGAGTGCAGCTGGGCATAGAATCAGCTTTCAGGTTTTAGGCTGGGTTCACACTATCCGACAAAAAAATGGTCCTACTTTGATCCTACACTGCTGTGCGATTTACGGTCCTACATAGGGTCAAAGTCGGACCGTTTGTCTGTGAACAGGGATCCGACTTTGATCCCGACAATGCCAGGCACTTTGTGCTCTGGGGATCTTGAAGGGGAACTCCACGCCAAATGAAAAAAAAAAAACTGGCATGGGGTCCCCTTCCAGGAGCATACCAGGCCCTTTGGTCTGGTACGGATTTTAAGGGGAACCCCATGCCATAAAAACAGTGTTAGGTCCCCCCCAAAATCCATACCAGACCCTTATCCGAGCACGCAACCCGGCAGGCCAGGAAAGGGGGTGGGGACGAGCGAGCGGCCCCCTCCCTCCTGGACCATACCAGGCCGCGTGCCCTCAACATGGGGAGGATGGGTGCTTTGGGGCAGGGGGGGCTCTGCGCCCCCCACCCCAAAGCACCTTGTCCCCATGTTGATGAGGACAAGGTCCTCTTCCCGACAACCCTGGCCGGTGGTTTTGGGGTCTGCGGGCGGGGACTCATCGGAATCTGGAAGCCCCCTTTAACAAGGGTGCCCCCAGATGCCGGCCCCCCCACCCTATGTAAATGAGTATGGGGTACATCGTACCCCTACCCATTTACCTGGAAAGAAATATGTACACAAAAAACCACACAGCTTTTTAAAATATTTTATTAAATCAGCTCCGGCGGTCTTCTCCCCTCTCCGGTGTCTTCTTTTCTTCGTCTCTTTTCATCTTCTGAGGGGTCTTTTCTTCTCCTCTGCGGCATCTTCTGCTCTTTTGCCGGTCTTCTCCGCTGTCCTCTTTCCTTTCTTCTTTTTCTTCTTCTTCTTGTCTTCTTCCCATGTTGACACGACGCGTGCCCCCCTTGCCCCAAAGCACCCATACTCTCCATCTTGAGGGCACGCGGCCTGGTATGGTCCAGGAGGGAGGGGGCCGCTCGCTCGTCCCCACCTCCTTTCCTGGCCTGCCGGGCTGCGTGCTCGGATAAGTGTCTGGTATGGATTTTGGGGGGAACCCCATGCTGTTTTTTTTCGGCATGGGGTTCCCCTTAAAATCCATACCAGACCAAAGGGCCTGGTATGCTCCTGGAGGGGGACCTCATGCCAGTTTTTTCTTTAAAAATATGGTGTGGAGTTCCCCTTCAAGATCCCCAGAGCCCAAGTCGCATGCCAAAGTCGGATCAGTGAAGACACTGATACGACTTTGATCCGACTTCAATGCCTTTCAATGGGCTGAAGTGGGATCAAAGTCGGACAAAAGTGGTACAGGAACCTTTTTCAAAGTCGCTCCGACTTTGAAAAACACATGTCGGAGCAGTTAAGACGGCTCTCATAGGGAATCATTGTTTTTGTGACGTAATGCAACTTGTGCTCTTCATGTCGGTCCGAGAATCGGACTAGTGTGAACCCAGCCTTATTGTCAAAGCCTAATTGAACAAGCTGAAGTTAGAAGCTGATTGGCCACAATGCACGGCTGCACCAGATTTTTCACTCTCCAGTTTTAGTAAATCAACCCCTATGCATCTTCTCTGTTGTTTTATGCTAAAGAGGTTCCCAAGTAACACAGTATGTGACAAATGCTCCAGTTCTTGGTAAGTGCTTTACAAGGTATTTGCCTAATCAGAATAACAGAATGGCTGTTTTATGCAGTACTACCACACTTGTCAAACATATGTAGTTTTTTTTTGTAAAATATTGTTTTTTTTTCTTGTGGATTATATATAAAAATATGTTCTAAATCCTTTGATGGGCTTGTAATTTTTTACACCACACTCTATGGGCCATACTTCCCTATATGTAAATAGGAATGTTTTGATGTTACTTGGGTGTTAAGAAAATGCATTAGGCCCAGCCATTGTGCATGAGTCACTTGGGTAGCAGATGGACAGGATTTTATTGAGTACAGTATATTGTGCAATACTTCTAAGTCATTTAAGAACAGAAAGAATGGCAGTATCTGTAGACTATACAAAGGTAATATAATAGACATTTTTTTTATAAGCATGATGATCATGTTGTCTCCTCTTCACATTATAAACCCTAGTTTCCATGCTTTATATCACATAACACAAATATCTACATACATGTGTTTTGCTTACAGTTTTCCTTTATACAGCAATACAATAATGCAACCAAAGTTCATACTAATTTCCAGGCATAGGCTTTATAATAGTGTTATGTGAGTTATTTTAAAGCCTCTTAAAATAATCTTGAAAGCAAAGAAAGGCAGTTTGCTTTCTGCTATACAATCATAAGGTTGGGCAAGAGGGCAAATCATGAATGATTCATTAGTTTATAAATATCAATTATTCTGCCCCTACACAATATGTTGGAAAACAAAACAGCTTACAAATTATACATAAATATAAGCCCTGCAGCAAACCTAAAGTGTGTGACATCTGGTAGATCCCAGGGCAGCAATTTCTAGGCAGCAACATTTCCATATTAGCTTAATATTTATCCTAATTGCTAATCAACGGCTGTCCTGGCATTTTGAATTTAAACACATTAAGAACTTTAAGTGAATTATGTTAAATGTTCCATTGCTGAAGCTATAGGTATATTTATGATGCATCATGGTAAAATTATTATCAGTGACCCTTTTCTGGAACATCAGTGTCCTGAATCTATTTAATCTACCAACGGCTATCTATGATTGACTTGAGTATAAAGTATTGTATGTTCAGATCAATGAGAGAAAATAGGGGCATAGCTCCAATCAATACACCTCTTTCACCCTAGCAGTACATTTATTACCAATCCCAGTAGTTTCTGATGACTCATGTAACCCCAGGGTCTGTGAGATGTAGGTATAGTGCCACGAAATGCCATCATCAACTACAAAAATGCACCAGCCAAATTAAGGGCTAGATCTACAGCAAGTTACCTTGTCCCCAAGGGGACAGAGGAGAACCAACAAAACTGCTTGAACCACTGCTATACCTTGATGAGGTGAGATGGTGTTCAAAGCTTGCTTTGTGGTCAGGGATCCAGGGCACAGATCTGACAACACAACCAGTCTTCCCCTAGCCCCATAAAAGCCACAAAAGCTGCCATGGCTAAATGTATGCCTGGACTGCAGCACAGTGCCCACTATAGTGATCAGAGCATAATTTTGGTTTTAAATGATTAAGAGTGATAGTAGAAATTCTAAAAAATATACTAAGACAGTAATGCTCTTTTGGTTGTACAGATATTGATTAGGGCAGACCTTCAGGCAGTCAGAATCACGCATGGTTTTCTCATCTCTAGGTGTACATATCAAGCTGTCATTGTGTTGAAGGTACATTTTCTCTTCCAGGTCCAAATCCTGTTCATCGTTCCTTTAAAAGTTTGGCAGCTATGAAATACAGTATATTTAGTCAACCCATGAAAATCTCATGCAATGGTTTATATTCACATCAGTTAAACACATACTACAGGGTGGGCCATTTATATGGACACACCTTAATAAAATGGGAATGATTGGTGATATTAACTTCCTGTTTGTGGCACATTAGTATATGTGAGGGGGGAAACTTTTCAAGATGGGTGGTGACCATGGCGGCCATTTTGAAGTCAGCCATTTTGAATCCAACTTTTGTTTTTTCAATAGGAAGAGGGTCATGTGACACATCAAACCTATTGGGAATTTCACAAGAAAAACAATGGTGTGCTTGGTTTTAACATAACTTTATTCTTTCATGAGTTATTTACAAGTTTCTGACCACTTATAAAATGTGTTCAATGTGCTGCCCATTGTGTTGGATTGTCATTGCAACCCTCTTCTCCCACTCTTCACACACTGATAGCAACACCGCAGGAGAAATGCTAGCACAGGCTTCCAGTATCCGTAGTTTCAGGTGCTGCACATATCGCATCTTCACAGCATAGACAATTGCCTTCAGATGACCCCAAAGATAAAAGTCTAAGGGGGTCAGATCGGGAGACCTTGGGGGCCATTCAACTGGCCCACGACGACCAATCCACTTTCCAGGAAACTGTTCATCTAGGAATGCTCGGACCTGACACCCATAATGTGGTGGTGCACCATCTTGCTGGAACTATGATGTCGTGATAGGGAATTTCTGGCCATCAAGTCGGCTTTGGAGGAATGGAGGTACCTCCTGGAAGGAGCAGCTCACCCGGTATTGGTTTTTTCTGACCATAAAAACCATAAAAAAACATATGCTGTGAAGATACAAGATGTGCAGCACCTGAAACTGTGGATACTGGAAGCCTGTGCTAGCATTTCTCCTGCGGTGTTGCTATCAGTGTGTGAAGAGTGAGAGAAGAGGATTGCATTGACAATCCAACACAATGGGCAGCACATTGAACACATTTTATAAGTGGTCAGAAACTTGTAAATAACTCATGAAAGAATAAAGTTACGTTAAAACCAAGCACACCATTGTTTTTCTTGTGAAATTCCCAATAAGTTTGATGTGTCACATGATCCTCTTCCTATTGAAAAAACAAAAGTTGGATTCGAAATGGCCGACTTCAAAATGGCCGCCATGGTCAACACCCATCTTGAAAAGTTCCCCCCCTCACATATACTAATGTGCCACAAACAGGAAGTTAATATCACCAACCATTCCCATTTTATTAAGGTGTATCCATATAAATGGCCCACTCAGCCGGTAAAGCTTAGGTTGAAAACAAAAAAGTTATCCTTCTCCTAGTACACTGTGTAGTTTGAATAACCCTTAAAGTGTTCTTTTTGTTACCACACGAACCAAAATTGCATTGAAATAAGAAAGTACTCAATAAATGTTCAAAGACTGGTGAATATTTTACACAAGTTACACGACGGGTAACACAACCTAACAGTTACGTTAGGAGAAGAGAGTGAGAAGTGTGTGACTATCGTTGTGGCGTCCTCTTTACGATCGTGTCCGAAGGTCATAGGTGTCAAAGTCCACGACGTGTAGAACATAGAAGTGT
>BLSH010016179.1:2341566-2357698 GCA_018402905.1 Glandirana rugosa | reverse complement strand
GGATAAAGAGCGCTACCTGGCTAAACCCACTCGGACAACACACCCGTTTCACATCATATTCAATGGCACGCGCACACAGACAGTAGTTGGGAGTCGCAAGGGTATATTATATCACCATTGCAAGATTTGGGACTTAGCACTCACTAAAATACGAGCGTCGACCACACACGCACATACACCACTATGGGACAATGCGAATCTCCCAGAACTACTCACTTTACCAGATATTAAGGTATGGCTTGAGAGAGGAATAGTGCACTTATCACAAGTGTATGACCAAAATGGGATTAGGCAGTTTCAGGACCTCAAGACAACTTTTAACTTACCCAACAAACTCTTTTTTCGCTTCCTCCAGCTCCGCCACGCACTCCAATGCCAGTTCCCTGAACAAGCACCTGATACTATGCCATTACATTTAGCGGAGATATGCATGGGATCCGATTCAAAGAGCCTTATCTCTATATGTTACGATGCTCTCACTAGACCAAAAGCCACAGATCTCACTCAATCATTAAAAGATAAGTGGATACCAGATGTGGGCGAGCTGGAGGAGGACGAATGGTCAGACGCCCTGGAGGCGAGTAAGAAAGTGTCCCCGAAACTATCAGACAGGCTCACACAACTATATATCTTACACAGGACATATATGACCCCTAGCCGCATAAGCAAATACACACCACAATACGATCCCTGTTGCCCCAGATGTGGAGACCAAAATAGCTCTTTTTTTCATTTAATATGGTCATGCTCGGCCATACAAGAATACTGGACACAAATAATTACTTTCCTGCATGACAAAATGGGTTCCCCGCTAACGGTATGCCCCAAACAATGTATTCTGGCAATACTTCCAGACCAAGAAAATAGATATCAACACACTTTTTTACAAGAAACTATCCACAGCGCTAGACTACTAATAACCAGGAAATGGCTTAGGCCTGAGACACCCACTCTTCGTGAGTGGATTACCACGGTAAACCAGACCCTACCATATAAACAGGTATTATATAAGCAAAGAAACTGCCTACACAAATACCATAACATTTGGGACAGATGGTTAGACTCCTCAGACACCCCAGATACCTTAGATATAGAACAGGAGTAGAGAACTGTACAACCTTATTCTAACTTTACAGTACTTCCCTGTGGATCAGATGCTCGCTATTCTCATGTTCGCCAATATATGTATTCCTACTCAGCAAGTACTTTTCATATGATCTTTGCTTTCTGAAATGAATATCACAGGTTGTTATAGCAATTATGACACGTTAACATATGTATGTATCTATGACATGCTTACATTTCCAATAAAGATTGTTTTGGAATGCAAAAAAAAAAAAAAAAAAATCGGGATCTCGATTCACCCCCTGTGATCTCCATCACATATTACTGCGACTTTCAGTGCATTTAATGGAGTCCAACTTGTGGGGCGACTCAGCGCGACTTTACTGTAATAGAAGTCAGTGCAAGTCGTCTGAAGTCTCCCCAGGAACTTGCTGCGCAAATACGGTGTAACATAAAAAGTTGCAATGACCACCATTTTATTCCCAAGGGCAGTAGACTCCAAACTGCTGCCCAGAGGCCAAATGTGGCCCTTTGCTTGCATTCATCAGGCCCCTTTGGACATTATTCCTCCCAATGACACAAGGCACTATTCCTTCTACACCAACAATGGAGCATAATTCCTGTCACTGATACCACTGACCCAAACAATGAGGCACTATTCTTCCCACCTGACACCAAAGATGGCAAACTATTCCTCACACTAACACCAACTGCATGGCGCTATACTTTCCACTTACACCAATGGTGGGACACTATTCCTTGCCCTGATACCAACAATGTAGCACTATTCCTCACACTGACACCAATAGTTGGTCACTATTCCTTCCCCTGATACCAATAATGGGGCCCTATTCCTCCCAATGGCACCAATGATGGGGCCCTATTCCTCCCAATGGCACCAATGATGGGACCCTATTCCTCCCAATGGCACCAATGATGGGGCCCTATTCCTCCCAATGACACCAATGATGGGGAACTATTTTGTCCCCCTATTACCAACAATGGGAAAATATTCCTCCAATTAATACCAATGATGGGGCATTCTTTACACCTATTAACCCCAGGGCATTTTCTACTCCCACTGGCCACAATCTGGCCCCCTCAAAGTCTGAAGGACAGTAAACTGACCCTTTGTTCACAAAGTTTGGAGACCCTTGCCCTAGGGTGTCTGCTAAAACAATATATATATATAATGTTTGCGGGTTCTGACTAGTTTGCTACATGATGATTTTTACATGTAGGAGTGAAGTATCAGAATTGGCCTGGGTGGCAAGGGGTTAATTACCATAAGTAAGTAATATACAAATAATTATTATATATTGTGTTTAAGGTAATTTACTATATTTTCAAAAACTGTACTCAAGCAGGTGGCTTAATGGACAAATTACTGAAGTTTGAAGTTATAACTTCCAACCAGTAATTTCACAGTAAATATATAAATAATAAATTATTATCTTTATAACATACAGCATAATAATATATGATTTAGATTGTACCTCTTTTCAGCAGTAGATTCTAATTCTCCTTCTTAACTGTGAGAAAAACATGGGATTATGGGTAAATCTTATACACATAAACTCATGTATTTCCTTGTAGTTAAGAGGGCTGGGCTGGAAAGGAGTATTTGTCTTTTAGACATATGCCCCTTCTATGACACTGCAGTGAAGCGTGCCTCCACTGCAGCATTTTTTATGGACAGCTTGGGGTAATGGTACTTTACCATTGGATAAGGCTCCAAGCTGTCCATTGAGCTCAGTGCCTCTGACAAGAAGTAAGGAGAGGCACTGTGAGCTCACCTCTCAGTCTGCTGCAAACACAGTGTGTCAGCTTGTATTTAACCACTTGCCGACCGTCAACCTCATGTTGACGGCGACAAAGTGGTTCGATATCGCAAATCATACGACGACGACGGCGGCTGCGAGATCGCGCAATGTGAGCGTGCGTGCGCCACCGGAGGCACGCTCACTGTGTTCGGGGGGGCCAGGGAGCGGGTGCAGCGGACTCGATCGCCAGCTACCCGCGATGCCCCCCCGCACTGAAAGAACGGAGGTCCGTGTAAGTAAACACGGACCTCCGTTCTGTGAGAGGGGGAAGGGCTGTGATCACAGCCTTCCTCTATATGGAAGCTGTGATCAATTCCCTTCCCCTGCTAGGGCAGCCCACACACAGTTAGAACATGCCCAGGGAACACAGTTAACCCTTAGAGCGCCCCCTGCAGGTTAACCCCTTCACTGCCAATGGCATTTACACAGTAATCAGTGCATTTTTATAGCACTGATCGCTGTATAAATGTCAATGGTCCCAAAAAAGTGTCAAAATGGTCCGACATGTCTGCCCCAATATCGCAGTACCGCTAAAAATCGGAGATCACCGCCATTACTAGTAAAAAAAATAATAAAAACCCCAGAAATAAATTCTCATCATCTGTAAACGCGGCCACTTTTGCGCAAACCAATCAATAAACGCCGATTGCGCTTTTTTTTTATCACAAATATGAGGAAGAATATAAATCGGCCAAAACCGATGAAAAAAAATGTTTTTTTGTATTCTTTTTTCGATTTGTATTTTAGCAAAAAGTAAGAAATTTGTTTTTTTTTGCAAAATTGTCGCTCTTCTTTTGTTTATAGCGGTGATCAGAAATGATGCGGCGATGATCAAATACCACCAAAAGAAAGCTCTATTTGTGGGAAAAAAAGGACGCAAATTTCTTTGGGGTACAACGTCGCACGACCGCGCAATTGTCAGTTAAAGCGACGCAGTGCCGAATCGCAAAAAGTGCTCTGGTCCTAAAGTGTGAAATCCTTCCGGGCTGAAGTGGTTAAGCTGGCCGCTCTGTATGTAGATTCAGCCTTAATTTTCAATAAAAGAACTACATTAGTTGTGAGGTCTGCACAGCAACCCAGCACAGACTGGCATTATGTGGGTTTTCATGTATGTGGTATTTATGTGGTATGCCATCAAGCTCCATCCTAATTCCTTATTTTATAGTAGGAATGTTGGTAATCCTACACTAACCCCTGACACGTGGTGAGCCATAGAATTGTCCCTGGTTTTTGGAACTGAGCAGCTTCACTAACATAAATCTTCATTATCTGTCAAAAAAAGTTCAAAATGTAATTATAAAATCAGGCGATTTAAGGTGGCATTCATTGGAAAGCAGTTATTGTAGAGAAATTGTCATGACTAGCCTTTTCTCTTGTTCTGTTGTTTGATGCTGAGGTACACAGAGGCTGAGCAATGCTCCATGAAAACCGGCAGCTTACAGCAACAACTACACTCCTCGTGACTTCTTGGTCCCTGCATTGTAAGTCATGAATCATTACTTACAATGTACTGAATGCAGGGATGAAGAAGTCACCAGGAGTGTAGTTGATGCTGTGTTGGTTGAAGCTACCTGTTAAACAGTAAAGTATGAAGAGCTGAGGGTGTGCAGTGCTGCTGAGCTCTGTAGTCCCCCAATGTCAGAAGACTAATTGCAGATCAATTACTGCCTGTGTATCCCTGAGAACTCCCTGTGACTTACATGCTGGCTCAGAGCTCTTATCCTACTGCTGAGCTTTGGAAGGGACCTGTTCAGGCCTATCTGTTATCTATGGATACAGACTAATCAATGCCTGTGTATTGCTGGGAGCTCCCTGTCATGTATGGTCAGAGATCTTACCTTACAGACGCTGCTGTGCTTGGATCTGATTATCCCAGGCTGAGCTTCTTTCCCTCAAGCTGTAGTCACCCATGATGATCCAGATGAATCCAGGCAGGAGATCTGCTGCTTCCTCTCCTCTCCTCCATTGAGCGATCACTCATGTCCTCCTCTGCTCTGTACAGGATGGTGGGCGGGGGAAGGGTCCCTGGTGGAGCGTGGAAACACTGCTGGAGGTAGAGACTAAGTGTCAGAGTGCAACTTGTGGAGGGGGGGACATGGCTGGGCAGCAGGCCAGGATGTGCAACTGCAGGCAGAGAAGATCTTGGCTCCCCCCCCCCAGGCAGAGACCAAATGGATTAATCAGTTCAAGGTCTGTATTTTCAGACGTCCAAACAGGCTGCTATTCTCAGAATAGAATGTTGGAAAGCAGCCAATAAGGGTGGAGAATTCATTTTACTGTGTTCTAGATAAAGCTTTTTAATGACATTTTGGATGGCCATCCTGTTGCTGGGCAGATTACACGTCTATTTCTTATCTAATCTATCTATTCTAGCAATTAGCAACAGAAGCACAGCTAGAGAGAAATCCCAAATATTTTTTTTCTTTGGAGTTTCTCTCTAGCTGTGCTGCTGTTGGTTAATAATTATAGTTCATTTTTATTTTTATTTCTTACTTATTTTTTTGGTGGGGCATTGCCCTAGGAGCCCTTATGGACAAGCCTCCACTGGTGGGGTAGGACTTCAGTTACGACCCTCGAAGTGGATCATTTTTTTTTTTTTATTTAATGTTCATGGCAGGCGAGGCTCTGCCTCTCCTGCCTCTTCTGATTGCACGTCCCTGGTATACAATAGATATTAGAAAGTCTATTCCAATAGGACATATTGTACAATGGGAAGCCGGCATCCAGAAGATAACACTTCCATCCAATCTGTTGGGTCGTGCGGTACATATTGGAAGATCCCTAACAGGAAGCAGCTAGGAGATGAACAGGGAAGGAATGAAAAGAGAGGGGGGAGGGGAAGGAGGAGGGTGGAGAGGGAGACAGCAGGGAAGGAGCAATGAAGGGTGAGCTGAAAAGGAAAAAAAGAAAGGGGGGCAACCTCCTCCCTGCAATCTCCCATCCAAAAATGCTAATTAAATTAGTAAATCTGCCTCTGGACTAGCCAGAGGGAATACAGCCTGTAAAGCAACCCACACATCTATCCATGAGGACCAGATCTTGTCATATTTGCTGGGGCAGTTCCTGTTGGTGTATGTGATTTTATATAGGGGTAGGACATTCTTGAGGGTATTACGCAAAGCCATAATCGTGGGTCATAGCATAGCTTTCCATTTCAGTAGTATCTCTCTACGGGCATAGTACATGGCAAAGATTATGAATCATTTTGTGTAATTTCTCACCCCGGCATCACCAAGTACATTCAATACATTCAACTACCTCCGGGGTCAGTAGGGTAGTCCCTGTGATTTGGTTGATATCCACCAGGATCTGCTCCCAGAAATCGTGCAAAAGGGGACATGATGATATCATGTGCATAAAGGAGGACTACAGGTCTCCACACCGTGGACATTATGGGGACCTATCTGGGTATATTGTTGCCAGTTTCTTAGGTGTATAATAAGCTCTATGCAGGAGTTTTAGTTGTACAAATTGGTCTCTTGCAGAGATCATGTTTGTAACATACATGGAGACGCAACTTTCCCAATCCTCTTCTGTAAGAGATGGGATATCCTGTTTCCACTTCAAGAAAACCTTATTGAGAATAGGGGAGGGAGTTATGAAAAGATAAAAATATAGGGACAACAGGGGTACGAGCAGGACTTTAGACTTCTAAAGACGTTCAACTGGGTCTGACTCGATTGTGACACCATTGGGGAATTAATGTTGGAAGGCATGCCTCACCTGCAGATATCTGAAGAACATCCAATTTGGAAGTTCATATTTTACCTTAAGTTCTGGAAATGTGCTCAACCTATCCTCAGTCACCACGTGCTTCAGCACCACCACTCCTTTGTAAGCCCATACCTGGGGGTCAGGTATACTGCGCATATGCGGGAGGTTAGGGTTACCCCATATAGGCATATGAGGTGAAATAGTCTCCGGGGACCGATATGAGGTCCTGACTTGTTGCCAAACTCTTATGGTTGTATGCATTAAAAAAGTTAAGGCAGAGTGGTCTTTTATCCCGCAGAAAATGAAATTACTCAGTGTAGCGTACAATCCCATAATTGCTGCCTCCAATGTCACTGCAGGATTGTCCCTGGGCTGGGAAAACCACCATCGGACAGTCACCAGGACCACCGCCCAATAATATTGTCGAAAGTTAAAAATGGTCTAGCGACTGCAGCAGTGTGGTCATTGCCAACCCGGGTACTTTCCCCAGCCAAAGGAAACAATGATGGATTTACGTTTGTCAAAAAATGACGCCAGGAGCAATACTGAGCAGCTTCTAAAAAATATAGGAACTTAGGGAGGATGAGCATCTTAATTAGGTTTACCCTACCCACTGGGATGAGAGGGACTGATTTCCAACTCAGGCAACTTTGTGAAAATGAATTTAGCAGGAGAATCTGATTAAATTCCCGGTATGAGGTGACCGGCCCTCCCACCTGTATCCCCAAATACTTAAAGCTGTCAACTCAGACCAATGGGGTCTGTGTAGCTGGTCTAGGGTGCGCCGGATGTAAGGGGTAGGTCACAGATTTATCCCAATTGATCTTGACTCCAGAGTATGAACCAAACTCATTGATTAACTGTAGGGCCGCTGGGAGGGAGGAGGAGATATCACTTAAAAACAGGATGGTGTCATCTACATACAAGGATATTTTCTCCTCCACCACCCACACTTGCATCCCCCTGAACTTGGCTCTTATCCACAAAGCCAAGGGTTCCACTGCTAGCACAAACAATCCCGCAAGAGTGGGCAACCTTGTCTAGTCCCACTACCCAGTGGGAAGGCCATGGAGAGTGAATTATTAGTGCGGATCCTAGCCCGAGGAGAGTCATACATTAGGCGCAGCCATTTAATGAAAATGGGTCCAAACCCGTATTTACGAAGGACAGCCCAGAGGTATTCCCATTCTACCGAGTCAAACGCTTTCTCAGCATCCAGGGATACCACAGCCTCTGGGCTGTCCTCTGATGCTCTAGCTACATGTGTCAGGAGTCTCCGTATGTTTATGTCGGTCCCTCTGCCCGACATGAACCCAGACTGGTCAGGGTGTATTAAAGCAGTGGCCCATATGAGGAACACTGTTCTGGGTCTTTGCCAGGCTTTGGAAGGACCACCACTACCGCCTCGGACATAGAGGAGTGAAAAAAGCCCCCCTCTGGGCTTTCCAGCAGCATCTCCCTGTATGTGGGAAGAAGATCATCTGCATAGTGTTTAAAAAATTCTGCCGGGTATCCATCCGGGCCCGGAGTTTTCCCAGCCTGGAGGGATTTGACAGCCAGCTGAATTTCCGTGAGTGTGAGAGGGCTGTCTAGTCTCTCCCTAGTCGCATCTGTAAGGCAGGGCAGATCAACCGAGGCCAGGTAGGTATGCATTTCCTCTGTATACTGTACAGGTGAACAGTAGAGCTCCTGATAGTACGTGGCAAACCGAGCATTAATCTGCACCGGGTTGGTCAGGACCTTCCCAGTAGTGTACTTAATGCGGGAGATAGACACGGGGGAGGAGTGCTCGCAGGACAGCCAGGTCAGCATCTGACCACTCCTCTCCCTCTGCTCAAATATCCTCTGGCTCTGTTGTAGGAGGTGAATTTTGGTAGTGGACATACAAATGAGGTTATGTCCCTAAGGGCCTCCTGGAGAGAGAAGTACACCAGGGGATCACGACCCCTGGTGTACGCCGCCTCCAAGGCCACAGCCTTAGTCTCAGCTTCCTGCCGCTCCCTACGTGCTCCCCTGCGAACCTTCCTGATATGTTCCTGGAAACTACCCCTCAATCAGGCTTTAAATGCATCCCAGATGACCGGTGCAGGAACAGAGAGATCCTGCTAATTCCAGAAATTGATCATTTCACATTTACAGGGAATATCAACCCTTGAGCCAGATAACCAGAACCTAAATAAACACCACAACCCTTCAGCTGGGGGCACGACAGGCTGAGCTGCAGTGATATAGGGGCATGGTCAGAGATGCCTCTGGGTAGAATAGAAATATCCCACACCCTAGGGAGGACAAACCCCCCAGCATACACCAGGTCAATTCTAGAAAAGGTTTTATATGTGACAGAGTGGCAGGTGTACACACGCAGATTAGGATGTCTCCACGGCCAAATATCTGTGAAACGATAGGCTTCCGCCCAAGAGGCTAAATCAGAGGTAGTGCCCCATGTCTGGGAAAGCCTGTCCCTCCCTGGTTCCGGTCCATGTTGAAGTGCCCAAATATCAGAATGTTATCAGTACCATATAACAGGATCTTAAAGACTAGCTGATAGAGCAACTGAGCCGGAGCCGGGGGAGGTACAACCCAACTATGACAATCTTGAGCGTATAAACAATTGCATGTAAAATAACATAGCAACCCCCGGGATCTATATCCATCGTCACTAGGCGAAAAGGCAGAGATTTACGTACCAATATACTAACGCCCGAGAGAGATTTGAATACATAGAATGATATGAATGACCAACCCGGGGTCTCGTAAGGCTTAAAAGTTTCCCACCAGTCAGGTGAGTCTCCTGTAGGAAACAGATGTGGGGGGGTATGCCGTTGCAGGAATTGAAATACAAGTGATCTCTTTATTTTTGAGTTTAAACCCCTGTTGTTCCAGGGCACTATTTCACACACAGACATAGGTCTTCCAAAGTAATAATTATTCCAGGGGATTGCACTGTGGCCCTAGGCCGCCACGGCTCTGAGCTGACCATCCATCCCACCCCATCACCTTTGCAATACCCAGCATTCCCTGCATTGAGTAAAAGACATGCATTGCAATGAACATACTGAAATGTTAAGACACAGAAAAGAAAGAACATAAACAATGCCTCCCACCCCGCCAATCCCCACCCAAACTGGAGGAGGCCTGTCGCCCAAAACAGAAAAGGGCAGTATGCCCTTGTGGGGGCACAATGCGCAAGAAGGCATCAACGACCGGTTGTCTGGAAACAATACCTATGCCAGATAGAGGAGTCCGAATAAAGGAACCGGTGCAGTCTCCCAGAGTGTGCTGGGGGCACAAACTTGGTGTTGCATGAACTGGTCAAAACTATTAGCTAAAACAGGTATTCCATAAACATAAGCGTTATTGCTGTGCAAAGGCATAATGCTCAGAGCCACTGAGGAGGTATGGCCTAGGGGCCAGGTAAGGCTAATAGCATGGCAGGAAAGATTCAATTCCACAAGGTATAAATTGGCCAAACCAACCCTTGTAAGCTGTTGTTCTGCAGCATACCCCAGTGGAGCAGAGGTGCCCACATTCACCCCCCAACAGTGGTATATTCAGACAGCATACTTGTCCATGGAAAAAAGCCATCCAGAATAATAGAATAACAGGAGGATATCCAGGTACTGAACATTAACAAGCAGTATTATGTGCGTGTAGCTACCTGGAGTCTGTCCATGACTCGATTTTGGCAGTACTATCCAAGAGAGGAGTACAGTATTTGACAAGGATCATGTATTCCAAAGGGCGCAAACTCAGTGGCCTGTCAGACAGGCCCATGGACAGGCCCAGGGGACTTGGAGGGCCGTCCCAACATGGTGGAAGGGAAGGGGGAGAGCAATAAGGGTTCTCACCGCCGGCAGACAGTTTCTATCTAGGAAGATGCCTCCTCTGGAGAGGTGAAGATGCGGACCGTCTCCCCATCTTCCACTCATAGCCTGGCCAGGAACAGCATGCTGTATTTTAACCCTTTAGTGCGAAGCTTAGCTCTCACTGCATCAAAGAATTTCCGTTGCCTCTGGGTTTCAACAGAGTAGTCAGGGAACATCATCAATTTAGCATTGTCATACCTCAGCTCTGGTAGAACTCTAGCCTCTGTCTTTAAAGTGCAATAGCTTGAAAATAAATGTACGAGGAGGAGATCCCTGAGGGCCCCTTGAGGCTGGCATGCGGTGCTCCCTCTCCACTGTAAAGAAGGGGGAGAACTGGGCCTTATGCAGCAGTGTTGTGAGGAGGCGTTCTGTAAAAGTTGCAGGATCTGTACCTTCAACTCTCTCAGGGAGACAGATGATCTGCAGATTATTGTGCCTTTTGCAATTTTTAGTATCCTCGGCATGGCTCTCCAGGGTTTTCACCTTAATTTTGAGGGTATGCAGGTCCCCATTATGTTCTCTCATGGAGTCCTCCACTGTAGAGACCTGCTGCTCCACCTCCGCCACCCGGCCACGTGGCCACGAAATGAGTCCAGATCATGCCAGATAAAGTCCACATTAGTCTGCATGTGACCAATTTTATCAATAAGGGCTGCCTGGCCAGCAGTAAGCGTCTGCATAGCAGCCGCCAGGTCCACCACTGTAGCAGGGGAAGACACTGGGGCCTCCACCTGAGAGGCCATGTACGCAGTAATGGCGGCCTGGCTTCTAGTGATCGCTCCGTCTAGGGAGGTTGCCGCATATTTGGAGTGAAGTGATTTGCCCCTGGGCATGTCCCAGGGACTCCGCTGAGCACTGCTGTCACGTCCACAGCCCAAAAAGTCACCTCTGCACCGGGTAATAGGAGGATTAGTTACAGAGCATCTTCTCCTGTCGCCATCTTGGACACGCCCCCATGAGAACAGATCTTGGCAGCCTGCTAGTCTTCTATTTTTAACAGCCAGCAGGTGGTTCTTATCTGTTAAAAAACAAATGAAACCCCTCTCTAGACTTCTTGTTTTGTTCTCTGAGAGTGTATAGCATTAAAAGCAGCCCCAGAGGTCAGTGCCCAGATAGCAAGCAATTGTGTGGCAAGTTTGAAAATTATTTGCTAAGCTATTGCTAGACTTGCCAGGCTTCACAAGTTTGGTGCACAATTGCAGCAAGTCCACATTGACTTAAAGCAAACTTTTTTTGCAAACATTCTGCAAGTCTGCTGCGAGTTCTGGTTCAGTTTTGTTGTGCAATTGTCATCCCACTACAGGGGTCACTATGGCTGAATTTTCATGCTGTAGACTTGCAGAACTCTTGCTCTAGACTCACCACTGCGACTTTTCTCTTGCTAGAGACTTGCCACCGCAAATTTGCTACAAATTGGAAAAGTGTCAAATAGAACTTGTGCTTCAAGTGCTCTGCAAGTGTATAACTTTCCAGTGAAAATGTGCAGCAAGTTAACTGACTTACAACTCAACACTGCCACAAATGTGTGGCAAGTTATCATTGCTATCTGGGTGATGGCTTATTTTTAAAGTTGTTTACTGGTGGTCAAGAATATTTAAATATTTTATTGTTCATAGTCTTGGCACAGGTTGCACTTTAACCACTTGCCGACCGTCTTGTGTACATTTACTGCAGCAATGTGGCTCTGCTGCGCAAATCGCCGTATATATACCCAGTTGCGGACAGGTCCGAGATGCTCCGTGAGTGTGGCTGTGGGTTGGGCAGACTCAATGTCCGCCAGCGACCCGCAATCGCCTACTACACAGGAAGAAGGCAGATGTAAATACAGCGGTTTCCTGTTCTGTCAGACGGCATGACAATGATCTACTGATCCCTGTAACCAGGATCAGTTAGATCTGTCATGCCCCTGCCAGCCTAGCCCCTACAGTTAGAACACAGTTAGCCCCTTGATCGAACCCTACAGCGTAACCCCTTTCCTGCCAGTGACATTTATACAGTAATCAGTGGCTATTTTTAGATCTAATCGCTGTATAAATGTCAATGGTCCCACAAAAGTGTCCAATTTGTACACCACAATATCGCAGTCCTGATAAAAATCGCAGATCGCCATTACCAGTAAAAAAAAATAAAAATGCCATAAATCAATTCTCATAGTTTGTAGACGCGATAACTTTTGCACAAACCAATCAACAAACGCTTATTGCAATTTTATTTACCAAAAATATGTAGAAGAATACATTTTGGCCTAAACTGATAAATTAATTTTTTATTTATTTATTTTTTTTTTGGATATGTATTATAGCAAAAAGTAAAAAATATTGTTTTTTTTCAAAATTGTCGCTTTTTTTTTTTGTTTATAGCGCAAAAAATAAAAACCGCAGAGGTGATCAAATACAACCAAAAGAAAGCTCTATTTGTGAGAAAAAAGGACGTCAATTTTGTTTGGGTACAACGTTGCATGACTGCGCAATTGTCAGTTAAAGCAGTTGTCTCCCCTCCAAAAAAAAAATAAATACCTGCCAGGCAAAGGCATAACGAGCTAGTGCATACTAGCTCATTATGAAATACTTACCTCAGAACGAAGCTCCCGCAGGTCCGCCCGGTCCCCGAGGAGGGAGTTGTCATTTTCCCTCCATGGATCCTTCCAGGTATGCAAGACATCAGTCCCGCGCATGTGCGGGAGCCCATCTTTACGGCGGAATTTTCGGCAGAGTCCGGAGCTATGCGCCGGTACTTCGCTGAGACATCACTGCGCATGCGCCTGCTGACGTCAGCATATCGAGACTATCTCCTGAACCTTATCATATAATAAGGCTTATCTGTAGGTAAAAAGGAAATTTATGGCGATACAACCGCTTTAAAGCGACGCAGTGTCGAATCGCAAAAAGTGCTCCTGTTAGGAAGGGGGTAAATCCTTCCGGGGCTGAAGGCATTATCTGGTTTTCACAATGAGAACATTTCTCAGCAATGGTAAGCTAATACACACCATAGTTGAGCTGAGTAGGCAAATTTCATTGACAGTAGTAAGCATAACAAAGACCAGAAAATGGAGCAGAGGCATAGTCAGGAACACAGCAAGGTTAATACAAGTGGAGCATTGATAAGTTAAGTTAATGCAAAAAAAATATAAATTCAAGGAGTCCAAAAAGTCAGTGACAGAAATTTACAGGAAGAGGGATATCAAGTAAAGGAGGACCGAGAACAAAAGTCAAATATAGAAAACAACACAAATAATACAGGAATAGAAACTTGGCAGGGTAACTAGGAAAATTCTGAGGCAGGATAACAAAAACAATGGTAAAACCAAACTGGATCATGGGATCATACTGATGTACACAGTATTGACAGCAATCTAAAGTACAGTACCGTAGGAAACTATTGTATGGACTTTGGTGTCCTTTTAAATGATAAGGGGACCTTTAGGTGGCATGCACCTTGCCAAGCCTGTGCATGTGCACAGCAAACTTAAAGTGATTGTAAAGCTTTATTTATTGTTTTTTAAAATAACAAACATGTCATACTTACCTGCTCTGTGCAAGGGTTTTGCACAGTGCAGCCCCGATCCTCCTTTTCTGGGGTCCCCTGGCGGTGCTCCTGGCTCCTCCACCTATTTCCATGGGGGGCACTAGTGTGGGCGCGCTCCAGAGTCCTGCTGCTGCCTCCATTGACACAGACAGCAGGACTCGGCCCCCACCCCCTGCTCCTGTGTCACTGGATTTGATTGACAGCAGTGGGAACCAATGGCTCCCATTGCTATAATCTATCCAAGGAGGACCCGGGACAGCGCCTGGAGGGGGACTCTGGGAGCATAGAATGCATTAAGGTGAAAAGCCGAGAGGGTTTACAACCCCTTTAAACAGACAAACAGGGCAGTTATGCCCATTCTTGGACATAGGAAAGAGGACTATTGATAGCTAGAAAGGGCCACAGGAAAGCCAGCAACCAGAGATGGAGAGACAGGCAGGCAGGCAGCATGACCCAAGGTAGACAGGAGAACCAGCAGCAGAAAACTGAAGCCTCAACATGTGAACACAGCAGACCTCACCAAAAGCCAGGTGCCTGAAGGTCACACCACAGATGGGGAAGTAGACCACCGAGTGCCATATATACATGTGGGCAAAGTTTGGCATAATATAAATGAAAATGTATACATGTCAATGTTTTAAAAACTTGTTTCTGTGTATACATATTCATTATATGTAGCATGTATAATGGAGAGGCCATATATTGCCTATCCTCCAGGTTATATGAAGGAGGCTGGAAACAGCTTTATATGTGACATGAAACAGGTAATTTGTTTATTATTATCATTATAAGTATTAATATTTGCTACCCTAAAAAAAAAAATAACAGTGCATTTTCACTTTCAATAAGTTATTATTAAAGTTTTATAGGATACATAATGTAACGTGTTCAAATGTACAAAAGTAACCAACATATGTAAGACTTCCACAGTATATCTGTAAGTCATAGAAGACATTACAGACGATTAAAGTAAAAATTGATGAGTATGGCATGTTGTATGCTATGTTTACAGTAACAATACACATATTATGAACAACATGAGGATAATTAGGAAAGGGAATGTGTGGGGAGGGGGGTGGAAGGAGAATTGTGTGTTTGCTGTAAACTGGGAGGCACTTAAATTTGATGTGAGAGTCGGGACCTGTACAGAAGATAAGCAAGAGGCATAGTAACCAAGGCCTCCCAGATCGGGGGGAAGAGAGAAAAGGAAAGGGAAAAGAAAGAGAACAGGATTGAAAGAGGAAGAGGGGAACTGAAGGGAGGATGTCGGGGGCACCCTGACCAGAAACCTAGGACTTCAATGCCTATAGCAGTGGGTAGCTGTCAGGGGACATGGAGGGGTGAGCATATTGTATCCGCGGGGCCCAGGTATTTAGGAATCTCTTATGCTAGTAAGATTTCATTAATAAAGAAGGTGTCTTTGCGGTGATGGATTTCTGCCAAGTGGACAAACTGTTGTTTCCAAGTGTTAGAAGCCTTCCTTAATTTAATATTGACTATCTGCTTATTATAATACTAACATATGCATGAATGTGTTGATCTTCAAAGAATAATTGAGTTGTTATATTTCTATTTGTTCTGGATTGGGAAAAGTAAAAAAAAAATAGACTTTACAGTCTATGCAAAAATATATATAGATAGGCTTATTTCTGTACATCTCTGGTGAGCTTACATGTTGTAGTAATTAGTCATGAGTAGAGTTGAGCGAACACCTGGAAGTTCGGGTTCTGCTGGTCCGTCCGAACTTCGTGACAAAGTCCGGGTCCGGGTCCGGACGGAACCCGAACGATCGCACGAGTTGAGATGAGTACTGATTAATGATGTTGTACATTCGAGTGGTCTCTACATGTCTTTATTCGGATAGATATATATAAAAACGTATCTGACATTTCAGATAAAAAAAAAATGAAAAGGGTTAGGTCTTGTTTATCTTTATATTGTTGAGTTAATAAGAAACTTCTAGTTGTGTAAGTACGTATACAATCATAATATTATTCGTCTATCAGTTATAATTTAATTCCTTCCGAAGATTGTGAACCTTTGTTGTCAAACAGGTGAACCGTCTTTAGGTAGTGGCGTTTCTGTGGAAGAAATAATTACTTTAGAATGATCGTATTCTCTAAGGATTTATGGACCCGG
>BLSH010016179.1:2283104-2322804 GCA_018402905.1 Glandirana rugosa | reverse complement strand
ACACCACTCGCTGCCTGCCTGCTGCCCGCCCACTCCTAGATCGGGTAAGTGTGGGTACCCCTCTGGTCATACTATATACTCTAGTAATGCTGTATATACCCCTCTAGTCATACTATATACTCTTATACTCCTCTGGTAATGCTGTATATACTCCTCTGGCAATGCTGTATATTCTCCTCTGGTAATGCTGTATATACCCCTCTGGTGATGCTGGATATACTCCTCTGGACATGTTGTATATACCCCTCTGGTGATGCTGTATATACTCCTCTGGTAATGCTGTACAGGTGATACTCGAAAAATTTGAATATTGTGCAAAAGTTAATTTATTTCAGTAATGCAACTTAAAAGGTGAAACTAATATATGAGATAGACTCATTACATGCAAAGCAAGATAGTTCAAGCCGTGATTTGTCGTAATTGTGATGATTATGGCTTACAGCTCATGAAAACTCCAAATCCACAATCTCAGAAAATTAGAATATTATATGCAATCAATAAAACAAGGATTGTACATAGAACAATATCAGACCTCTGAAAAGTATAAGCATGCATATGTACTCAGTACTTGGTTTGGGCCCCTTTTGCAGCAATTACTGCCTCAATGCGGCGTGGCATGGAAGCTATCAGCCTGTGGCACTGCTGAGGTGTTATGGAAGACCAGGATGCTTCAATAACGGCCTTCAGCTCTTCTGCATTGTTGGGTCTCATGTCTCTCTTTCTCTTGGCAATGCCCCATAGATTCTCTATGGGGTTCAGGTCAGGCGAGTTTGCTGGCCAATCAAGCACAGTAATCCCATGGTCATTGAACCAGGTTTTGGTGCTTTTGGCAGTGTGGGCAGGTGCCAAGTCCTGCTGGAAAATGAAGTCAGCAACCCCATAGAGCTAGTCTGCTGAAGGAAGCATGAAGTGCTCCAAAATCTCCTGGTAGGCGGCTGCATTGACCCTGGACTTAATGAAGCACAGTGGACCAACACCAGCAGATGACATGGCTCCCCAAATCAACACAGACTGTGGAAACTTCACACTGGACTTCAAGCATCTTGCAGTGTGTGTGCCTCTCCATTCTTCCTCCATACTCTGGGTCCTTGGTTTCCAAATGAGATGCAAAATTAGCTCTCATCAGAAAAGAGGACTTTGGACCACTGAGTTACAGACCAGGTCTGTTTTTCTTTAGCCCAGGTAAGACGCTTCGTTGTTTGTTGTTCAGGAGCGGCTTGACAAGAGGAATACGGCATTTGAAGACCATGTCCAGGATCCGTCTGTGTGTGGTGGCTCTTGATGCACTGACTCCAGTCTCAGTCCACTCCTTGTGAAAGTCCCCAACACCTTTGAATGGCCTTTTCCTGACAATCCTCTCCAGGCTGCGGTCATCCCTGCTGCTTGTGCACCTTTTCCTTCCACATAACTTTCTATTAATGTGCTTTGATACAGCACTTTGGGAACATCCAACTTCTTTTGCAATTACCTTTTGAGGCTTTCCCTCCTTATGGAGGGTGTCCATTATGGTTTTCTGTACAACTGTCAGGTCAGCAGTCTTTCCCATGATTGTGATTCCTACTGAACCAGACTGAGAGACCATTTAAAGGCTCAGGAACTCTTTGCAGGTGTTATGGCTTAATTAGATGATTAGAGTGGGACACTTTGAGCCTAGAATATTGAACCTTTTCACAATATTCTAATTTTCTGAGATTGTGGATTGGGGTTTTCATGAGCTGAAAGCCATAATCATCACAATTATGACAAATCACGGCTTGAACTATCTTGCTTTGCATGTAATGAGTCTATCTCATATATTAGTTTCACCTTTTAAGTTGCATTTCTGAAATAAATGAACTTTTGCATGATATTCTAATTTTTTGAGCATCACCTGTATCTTTCAGGGACATCCTTGACTTTCAAGGCCAACAGATATACACTTGGATTTCAAACATCTGGTATGGACGAAGTGGATTCTGATGTCTGCATCACCTCATGTATGTGGTTCTCTTACTACAAGTGCTTTTAACTCCCAGATGATCTGTTCATTCACTGAGTGTTGATAATCATTTTGATTTGCGAGATTTGTGGATAGCCAAGTCTATTATATATTGGGATAAATGCCCAGGTATAGAAGGTGGCTTGATATATTTTTGCAAATTTACCTTAGTCTTGCCAAACACCAGCATCATGCAGTTTGTCTTACTAAATTCTAAGTACCATGTTATTCAACAGCAAACTAAATATCCTGATACTGATAAATATGATCACTGTGTAACCAAATATTCATTTTTTAACATTCTATATCAATCATTCCCAATTCTCATTGCCAAGCAGGGACTAATATGCATCAAGAGAGATTATTAGTTAGGTCCGATTAACTACAATTATCATGTTTTCAAAGTATCAATAAAGAAAAATGGCAATTTAATATTTTGTGTGTATTTTAATAAGGCTGTCATAGATCTCTCATATCCTAAGAGTTTCTATAGATTCACAATTTTTCTTTCTAACAATTGTATAAAATGGTGCTGATTGAAAATGTATAGTCTTTAGCAATGCTCATTTTAAACCAGCCAACCAGACACAGACTACAACAATATATAGAAGCAGAACAGCTGGAAATTCCTCCTGAAAACCATGCAGTGCCCTAGCTACTCTCTAACTATGCTTGTTTTTGTTATATGTGTATTTTTTTTCTAGAGAAAATAATCAAATATTTTATGCCGGAGTGTTTTTTTATTTATTTAACAGTAACTACTTATTAAAGTAATATTAAAGGCGGATTTTTTAAAAAAAAGCAAATATGTCATACCTAACTGCTCTGCATAGTGGTTTTGCACAGAGCAGCCTTGATCTTCCACTTCTCGGGTCCCCAGTCAGCGCTCTTGGCCCCTCCCTCCTACCAAGTGTCCACAGAGAAGCAGATTGCTATGGGGACATCCGAGCAGGCTGGCTCCCGAGCCGCTGCTCTGTGTGTCCATTCACACTCGGCCCCGCTCCCGCTCTCTTCTTATTGCCTCACTGGCTGTGATTGACAGTAGTGGGAGCCAATAGCTCCCGCTGCTGTCTCAGCCATTGAGGAGGATGAGACTCGGGAGAGCCACTGCTCTTGTGTACATCGCCGGATCGAGATGGGGCTCAGGTAAATATTGGGGCTGGGGGAGCTGCTGCACACAGGTTTTTTACCTTCATGCATAGAATGCATGAAGGTACAACAAAAAAGAGGGGGAGGGAAGATTCCCACCATGTAGGGTTCTGTGACTCAAAAGAGACGTGTGAAAAAATGCGGTTTTTGGTATTAAATGGACTTTATTGAAAAATTCATAATTGGCAAACATGATAACAATAGGTGTGTAAATAGTTAAAATACAAGACAACATTGTCTATTAAAAGCACCACCCACACAGGCCAACCTCAAACATCAAAGGACTTTTAGACAAGTACCAAAATTGTCAAGGAGTTGAAGATTATACCTGGGAAACACTAATGTTACACGCCAAAAGATTGTCTGTCTGCAATTAGGACATCCAGGTCATCTATTTGCCCGATTAGTACTAAAATAGAGGTACCAGCAATTTGTCACTGTCCAAACATAATATAGATAGTCTAGAGCAGTGATGGCGAACCTTGGCACTCCAGATGTTTTGGAACTTCATTTCCCATGATGCTCAACTACATGGCACAGTGCATGAGCACTGGGAAATGTAGTTCCAAAACATCTGGGGTGCCGAGGTTCGCCATCACTGGTCTAGAGCAACACAGTCAAATATTGGCCTTTGAGGAGGGGAGATAAAGATATGTCCAGCGTACCTCCATAGACAGCCACTGGTCGTTGCAGATCCAATACACAAAGGTAATAAACCTTGAGCCTTTAGAATCACTATAAATGTAAACAACTAAAGACTCCTATATTTCCATGTGGTATAAAGCAGCCAAAGTCAACACAAGTCAGGTAAATTAATTGAACCTAATCCAATAAGGCCTGGTGTTATCGCACAAAAACATGTGCACTGACATCAGCCTCCTTCATAATTTCCATTAATGCCAATCAATGGCATTTAATAAGAGATCAGTGGTTTTTCAGCTTAGTGAACTCAAGACTTCCAGAGAAAAAAGATCTTGCTACTTAAAATAATAAATGTAATGAGCCTAGCAGAAGAGATTCATGGAGCCTAATCCAGCAATTATCCGGATTTGTTTTTCTATCATAATCGCACACCAATGATGGAGATTTAAAAAACACCAAGCAGATGCAAGTAGGATTCCTGTTCATGTCCCTTTTATTTTAACAGGATAAATGATATAACAACATGTGAAAAATAAATCTGTTCCATTATTTTTAATATGGATAACAAGTTGCTTCATTCACACAAAACAGCATATTATGTTTTTTTTTACAAATGGCAGAGTTTTCAGCATTTGTTCCAGTGGTTCAGTAATAGCCAGCCCAACCCCCTTTTAATGAAATCAGTGAACTTTTAGAACATTTTCCACATGTTTAATGCCAAGAGAGATTGAGTACCTCAATGTTTCAACCCTTGCCTAATGTTTCCCAGCTTTTTCCTGCTAGTGCAAACTGGGTAAAAAATACAGAGATACATACTCTGCAATTTAGTGCTGTTTCTCGACGTTTCTAAAATATCTATAAATGAAGTGCAGTACAGGGGCTTATTGTTAATATATCAAGCAACATTATAAGTGCTGTTTTAGATAGCGCTTATCATTGCCATGTCCCTGGGTAATATTTAGAAGTCTCTAATGTAAAATTGCCACTTCCTCCCAAAATGGCCACACCTGCAGTCACTGCTAGCTTGATTTAGAATATATGCATATACAGTACTGTATATTCACTTGCATTAGTTTGTACAATGTCACTGATTCGCAGACCTGATTGATTGCTTACTGTCATAACTGAAGGCATATTTGGCATGTATATTAAATCATGTCGTTTTAATACTGGTATATACATGTTCCCCCAATCTGCAGTTCCAATCAAATGGTACCTTAAACACACACATGTTTCCAGCTGATATGGAATGGTGGACAATCCAAGCCTCTTTACAATCAAATGGGCACATTGGGTGGCTGTGAATTAAGTGTTCATTTTTAGATTGGTGTATATATATATATATATATATATATATATATATATATATATATATATGTATATGGAAAAAAAAACACACCCTGTAAAAGAAGATTGTTTATATGTATCCATCTCACTGCCTGTTCCTGAAATCTTTACCCTCTTACCAATCTGAGTACCTGGTTAAATCTTCAAACTTTCAGGTGTATCAGATGTCTGGGACTCCGTTACATGCTGTGGTTCCATCTACCAACACCTACATCACTACAGTACGCAGCAGTGACGTTAGGGCCGGTGGGTGAAACCACAGAGTTGGGGAGAGCAGGCATCCAACACGCATGGAACTGCATTGTATGTCAAGATTCTGCTAGTGGCTTTGCACTGCAAAACAGAGAAGATACAGTGTTGTTCAAGCAGTGGAATGATTAAAAAAAACCTGCAGATTCCTCCGACCACACATTTGAGTTGGATAAGGGAATCCTTCACACTGTGTTAGAGGGAAGCCTTCCCCACCAGCAGAATACAACAATCAGTTCTAAAGCCAGTGGCACTGATTTTTCAGGAAAAAACACAACAGGCTAGTTAGTTAGTTAGTAAGTACATAAGTAAGTATAACTGTCTATTTAATGGGGTGCTTTTTTAATTTTTAAATCAGCAACAAGGTTGTTTTAGGACATAAATGGACTTAGCGTAAAGGTTAGATTGGAGCCAAGAATAATTGGGTTTTCTCAGCAGTACAACAAGGAAAAAAATAATTAGTAAAGCATTAAGAGCTCAATTCACTAAAACTAAAATACTGCACCAAAGATCATAGTGTATGTATGATGGAAGTACATGAGGTATTTCTCAAAAACATTGTTAATTCATCAAAAAACGTTCCTAAAATACTTCATGTGCTATTCCTTTAAATGTAAAAGAATTTTTTTTAAACATTAAGGTTTTAAATGGTGAAGTATTTCAGTTGTAAAATATGTGCTCTTCTCTGCACTGACTAGCTAGCTGTTAAGACAACCTCAGCACCCTTAACAACCAGTGACTTACCTTTGCGGTCTGCTGGGGATTCCTGGCTGACATCAAAATGTAAACAAAAGGAGCAAGTACATTAAAAACAAACCAAAAAAACAGTGTGAGAGTTTCACCCGGTTGACCCCGACTCTTTAATTCAGTTCAATTCTAATCCTGTGAATTGCCTGGCACCGAATTCACAGCAATAGAGAGGGTCACCTCAGTGACATCATTGATCAAATATGGACATGTCCATACTTGGTCAATGATGTCACTGGGTGACGCCGCCCCTTTGTTTAATTCAGTGGAAGAGACTGGGAATTCGGTGCCAGGCAAGTGACGGGATTGGTTAGGTCTCGACAGGTGGCAGTTTTTTTTTTGTGCGAGTCTGTGGCCGTCATTCATCCTGATTCACATGGACCTGCATTGCTAGATGACATTATTGATGATGGATGTACAGCGAGACATTTTACAACATTATAAAGGACTTGTCCATTGTGTCCTTGTTTTTATTCGTGAAAAAAAAACAGTTTTTTTTTTGTGAATGAGTAAGGGTATTATGTACTATTAGGGGGGTTTTATCAGATGGCCCCTATTGGTAAAGGGGGCTTTCATATTCCGATAAGCCTGCAGACCCTCACAACTACCCAGCCAGGGTTGTGGGGTAGGGGCCCTTGTCCTCCTCAAGAGTACCCCCCAGTTAAGGGAATATGGCCTGGTATGGTTCCGGATGCCGGGGGGGGGGGGCATGCTAGTCCCCCTTCCTTCATGGCCTGTCAGACTGCATGCTCAGATAAGGGTCTGGTATACATTTTTTTTTTTGGGGGGGGTCCCATGCCATTTTTTTTTTTTTTACTTTTTGGCGGTCCCCCTTAAAATCCATACCAGACCCAAAGGACCTGGTAAGGCTTGTGGGGAAACTCTCCATACCATTTCTTTCATTTCATACATTCATTAAATAGCTTGTGGCTAGACCATAACTTATTTTAAAAAATGATTTACTTTATTTTAATTTAAATATTGCATGTAATATTTGGATCAAATAAGTCTCCTACATGCACATTGATCCCTAAGTCACCACATTTACCTTCTTTTATTTACCAAATTATGTTGTAAAAGCATGTAGATCACATAAACACAAAGACAGATTATCCACAGGTTTTTAACTTGCTAGGTGGTCTATTCATAAATGGATTCTTTGGGAAATTCGACCAGTGAATACTTTGGAACTATTCACCCTTTTAACACTCAATGGCATTTGTCTGCCATGTCATGGTCACATTCATCCTATTTATAAAAGGTTGAATGTTCAGCAGAAGAATGTGGCGTGCAGGTGAATTCACCATCATGGTGATGCAGTGGGAGATATTTACTAAGACTGGTGCACACAGAATCTGGAATCAGCTTCCAGGTTTTAGCCCAGGTTCACATTGGAGCGACTTGTCATGCTATTTTAGAGATCAAATCGCATGACAAGTTGCAGCCTATTGGCAGCAATGGCACAGTCAAATCGGCACAACACCGATTTTGCTGCGCCGCACCGATTTGCAAAAGTAGTTCCTGCACTACGTTTGCCGATTTCAGGCGCGACTTCAATAGACATCTGTGCAAGAAACCACACAGATGTCTATCAAGTAGCTCCTGAAATCGAGCTGACCTTGCTACTTTGAAATCGCGCTACTTCAAGTAAAGTAGCAGCAATTTCAAAGTAGCATCAATGTGAACCAGGGCTGAATGTCAAAGCTTAATTGAACAAGCTGACGTTAGAAGATGATTGGTTACTATGCACAGCCACACCAGATTCTGTGCACCAGTTTTCCCCCAGTACTTCTACACAGTTTTAAGTACTGGGACCTTTCTAGTAGCTTGGGGAGCAATGTCAGCAGAAGCTGGAAGAGGAAAAGGTTAACCGATTCCTGACCAGCTCGTGTACATTTACTACTGCAGAGTGGCACGATCCCGCGAATCATCGTTTATAAAGGGCGGGCGGGAGCGCGCCACTGGCGGAGCACTGTCATGCCCACCGCACTCTACAGTAGTATGGCAGCGGGTCAGACGGACTCGATGTCTGCGGGAGACCCGCGATTGCCTGGCACAGAAGAAAAACGGGGAACCGCCGATGTAAACACGGCGGTTCCCCACTCTGTAAGGCGGCATGAAAGAGATCTACTGATCCCTGTCACTGGGATCAGTTAGATCTCTTATGCCCCTAGCAGCCCAGCCCCCTCACAGTTAGAACATGCATAGGGAACACAGTTAACCCCTAGATCGTCCCCTGCAGGTTAACCCCTTCACTGCCAATGACATTTACACAGTAATCAGTGGCTATTTAAATTTCTGATCGCTGTATAAATGTCATTGGTCCCAAAAAAGTGTCAAAAATGTCTGACATGTCCACTGCAATATCGCATTCCCGATAAAAAACGCATATCGCCACCATTACTAGTAAAAAAAAAAAAAAATAGTAAAAACGCCATAAATGAATTCTCATGGTTTGTAAACGCGGCAACTTTTGCGCAAACCAATCAATAAACGCAGATTGCGATTGTTTTTACCACAAATATGAGGAAGAACATATATATTGGCCTAAACTGATAACTAAATTTGTTTTTTTTATATTTTTTTGGATATGTATTATAGCAAAAAGTAAAAAATATTGTTGTTTTTTTTCAAAATTGTCGCTCTTTTTTTGTTTATAGCGGTAATCAGAAATGACGCAGAGGTGATCAAATACCACCAAAAGAAAGCTCTATTTGTGGGGAAACAAATGCATAAATTTTGTTTGGATAGAATGCCGCACGACCGCGCAATGGTCAGTTAAAGCGACAGTGCAGTGCCATATCTCAAAAAGTGCTCTGGTCCTACAGTGGGAAATCCTTCTGGGGCTGAAGTGGTTAAACATCACATACACTGTATTTTTGCAATGGTCATATTCGCACTTATAAAACGGGTTCTCAGGTGGCTTTCACACTGATCCGCAGATGCAGAGCAGTGCACCTGCGGCTTTAATGCGGGTTAGCTGCACTGAGCCATAGACTTCTATTACATCCTGCGTGTTTGGTGTGCTTTCAGAAAGTGCCCCACACCCTGCAAGATGTAATAGAAGTCTATGGCTCAGTGCAGCTAACCCGCAGGAAAGCCACAGGTGCACTGCTCAGTGCAGGTAGACTACAACACATTAGTGTGAATGCAGCCATATAGGGGGCTCAGGACAGTAGGGGCTCATTTACATTTGCAGTTTGGGGGGGGTAAAAATCCCATAGTTCATTGTGGCCAATGACCAGTTACCAAATCTCTTAAGTGGCCCTTGTTCTGCACCCCTGCCTTAATATTATTTCCTCCACTTTTACCATGATATTATGGCTGGTGGAAAACTTTACACCTGTACAGCATACAGTATTTAGAGGGCAAGTGTGAGGAATATCTTCCAACCTCCTGTATCAAGAAATAACAGGGAATTCTGGCACAATGTATTGGCCTTCTCTCAGGACTATTTATAGCAGCATCTGATGAAGGGGGTGGCTGATAGGCAGAACAGCAGTGCATACAAAGCTCCTTGTCCCAACTCTCTAGAGTTCCCAGATAGCGGAGCCAGGCATGGTATCTCTGCACTATCCATCCTTGACCGAACTTCTCCGTAGTGCTAGATACACTGTCCCTAGCCAACAGGGATCCTGCTATTTATTAGCATTGCCCTCACTAAAGGAGGTCAGCCAGGGCAGCAGCATCCAATTGGACTGCTGCTCCCCTGATGACACCTATGGAGGCTTCAGATAAACAAAGCTGCTCTCAATCTCCATTCCCTTCTGCACAGCAGCAGCTGAACACCACCACCTACAGCGGGAAGGACAAACTGCACCTGCTACATGTATGATAAGATGTGCCCCCTACCTTTTTTTAGACTCCTCATTAACCACTATGTATGAAAGACAGCTTTGTGTGCCAATTGGAAGACTAAAAATGTGAAGGAGAAAAAACACTGCATAATAAAGCATTTCGATTAGAACAAGATTTTATAACAACCGGGCTTTGTAGTGTCTGCAGTGCATTCTCACTGACAACGTACGCCATCCTTAGAACCCACAGGTTTGTTAAAGCTTTTACTACATACTATTACTGAATTCATTATGAATTATATACCTCACAATAAACACAGTACTTTTAGGTGGCAGAACAGCAATGGTAATCCACCCAGAGCGCCGCAAATTGTTTTTAACACTGTAGAGTTAATCTCATCTCAGCCAGAGACTCACTCTTGCCTCAAGCCATTCTGCTCCACTAATGAAGACAAATCTATGTACACAGATAAAGGTATATTGTTTTCAAGCATATAATAGGATGTAGAGCCCTCCTCAACACTCTCATTGCTGGGGAATCCAGGGAACACATCTATATTAATGACTGAGCTGTCAATGTGCCAGTCTCATTTTCTGTGAGATTGGCACCTTGACCAGCATTACACTTGTCTAATAGACTCTGTTGTTTTTACTTTTCAGAAGCAGCCACCATTAACTACATCGCCAAAAAGAAATGAATGTGGTTCTGCTGCTCTTGTCTCCCTCTTATATGTTTCATGGCATCCCTTAAATCTCCCATTTAGTTTCTGATCCTGTACTTCCAACCAGTTTTTACTTAACTTTATACAACCTTCAAGAAGAACAATGACCTTCCCCTGTGCAATTATTATAGCATTAACTTTCATTAACTCTGAAACTGTTTCTTCAATCTAACCTTGGTCTTGATGTTAGGTGTATAAATGGAGTCAAGCGTATTAAGTCTAAAGTAGGCTTAAAACAAATTACCATCTCTTCTAATATGTGCATTTCTACTATTTCTAATGAATACATATACACTAATAATTTCTTCATAGGCAAATTTTATTATTCAAATAATAAATATTAACATATTACAATAACTTGCAGAGGTCACAGGCATGCCTGTTCAGCTACTAGACTCCAGGCACTATTTATAAGCTGTTTTCTAGAAGACAGTGAAGTAAAGAGACCAAGTTGAAGAGTAAGACGAATGTGACTGATGCTTTCCCTGTTCAACTGTGTTCCCTGTGTTTGATGTTACTGTTTGCTATCCTGTTGGTGAGTTGCCAGTAGTCACCGCATGTAGTTGTAACAGGTAGGATCCAACAAGATGCACTTCGGATTGATCATCTACTTTATTATTAATGTATAAAAGCCACAAAACAGCAAGAAAGATACTGTGAAAAGCAGGGAAAAAAGTCAACGTGTTTCGAGCTATCTAGCGCTTACTCAAGATGTGTCATGGGTGTCATGAGTAAGAGTTAGCTAGCGTGAAACACGTTGACTTTTTACCTGCTCTCACAGTGTCTGTCTTACTGTTTTTGTGGCTTTTATACATTGATAATAAAGATGATGATCCATCGGATGTGCAGCTTGTTGGATGCCACCTGTTAGTACTACATATGGCTGGAAAAGTGGAGCTGGAACCTGATGTATCCCAAGGTGGAGGAGATGGATTAGCAGACTCACCTAGGGTAGCAGCATACAGTCAGTAGTCACCGCATATTCCTGACAAAAAGCTCAATGACTGTGGACTGCAAATGTTCAAGTTAAAGTGTGTTTCAAAGAAGGCTAAGACCTCTATACTCTACCCTGTTTTAGTTAGTTAGGATATGTTCTCTCCAAGGAGTGATCTTAGTGGCAAGCTGCAAAGTACTTCTGATACACCGTTACTGCAAAAATATTTTTCAGACTGGTCTGATAATAAACTCAATTATAACTTCTTAAAGTGACTTGCACCCAATTTCTTCTACCCCACAAAGAGTCAACAGTTCTTCTCTGAGGTGAAATGCTAGCCCACTGAGCCACCTGGGGGTCCCCATCTGCCTTCCTAAGGTAAAGGGGTGCTGTAGCAGCCTATGTTTTTTTTTATATGGCTCTGGCTTGGAAACAATGGGAAGCAGGAGAAGACTTGTAAAAGATAACAAATCCTTTTAAAGACACTGAAGCCCACTGCTAGTCAGTCAGTTTTATCTGATTTATTCTGACTTGTGAGTTTGTAATGCAATGAAGCATAATTTACAGGCATTATTTTTTTCTGTTCAGCAGTACTTTGAGTGCCTTAGCATTTATGACCCATGTCCTTATGCATCTTGTACTGCTTTTTCCTGAATACAGAAATAAAGAAGAAAAATAATATCTTTGAAAAGCATTGTAGCAAGGAGCGTATAGAAATAATTCATAACAACACTTTTATGTGACTGGACACCAGTTGTCCCAGATTCTTTACTACTGAATAGTAAAGTATAGCAACCATGGGGAGGGGAAAAAGGTTAAGACTACTCAAAAAGTATGAAACCCATGGGATTTATATTTTTGATGGGATTGCTGCTATGAGCATAAAAGATGAAAGGTGATTTTAAACTCCAACTGAATTTTTCTTGTTAAAAAAACAAAAACAAAACTCCAACTGAATTGTATGGTTGTTTTCCTTTAATTTCGTTATCAGTTTACCTTATGGATGAATACGCTAACATGACTTGTGCCGTCTTTTTGTGACCCAAGTTGCCATACTGACCATGCTTTTTCCCATGATGTTTAAACATGTCTAAAATATTTTTCATGGTATATTTTGCAATTCTAAATACTATTTTTTTTTATTTTTGTTTTGAATTTGTTTTCCAGTTGTCATGAAGATGCAAGTTGTACTCTATGGACATGTGCAAAAGCCATACCCTGATCTCTGCTGATGACATGTGCACTTATGCTGGTCATTCCATTCTCTCACATGCACATTTTTATATACTCTGTTGTATGTCTGTATATGTTGATATGGGCTGGTGCATTATAATCTATTGTCTCTTGGATGTGCACACTGCGCAAAATTATTTTCATTCAAAACATCATGTAAATATGAACATAGCTTTTAGCTTTTGCATTAAATGTTTTCCACTGCAGATTGCATGTGCTTTACTGTTATATTGTGTATTTTTTAAAGCAGAGTTCCACCCAAAAGTAGAACTTCCGCTTTAAGACCTCCTCCCCAGCTCCGGATGCTGAAACTGAGCTTTTGGGGAGGAGGGGAGGTGCGGATACCCGATTTTTAATGGGCACTTCCGTTCTGGTCACCTTAGGCGATCGGAAGTGGAAGGTCTCCTTCCCCCTCCGTCCTGAAGTCTTCTGGGACACAGGACAGGTCCTAGAAGACTTCGGGACCAATCACGATGTGCAGCACCGCTTACGCATGTGCAGTGCGTGCCCGGCCATGAAGCTGCTAGTAGGAATGACAGCGCCACGGAGGGGAGGGGGAGAGATCCGAGGCTCCGTGCAGCCCCATGGCTGGACTGGGAGACAGGTAAGTGTCTGTTTATTAAAAATCAGCAGCTACACGTTTTGTAGCTGCTGACTTTTAATAAACTTAGAAAACGGTGGAACTCCCCTTTAACTTTTTTTTTTAAAACTTTTGTAAAACATTTTGCTCTTCTGTATATACAGCATTTGCTTATAGCATTCTTTGTGATGCTAATATCATTTTCTGAATATGTAAAGCCTTTCTTGGTAGTGCCTTAGGTGTGATATTTTTCATCTCACTGCATCTGCTGGGTTTTTCTATAGCACATATGCATCCCTAACTTTCAGTCATTCTTTCCTTAATGGTGTTCCCTCTTTGATTCTTAGTTAGGAATAATGCACCTAGGAGAAAAAGTAAACCAACAGCTGTGGCAGATAAGCTGCCAGCACAAATCTTTTGTTTTACCTTGTTCCATACTAGTACAACTTAAACTTCTCAGAATACCTGGGTTCTGGGCATACGTCCCTGAACAAAAAGGGCCCTCAATATGAGTACCACTCAGTACAGCATTCGGACCCATCCAGCTATAACATGTTTTAACCTATAATAGACTTTACTAGGCTTTAGGCAGCAGGACCGAAATATGCATCTGTGCCACTTGGGTGCACTAAAATGCTTGGATTGGACAAACAAGGGCTAAATGTTCTGTGTGCAAGTAACCTTAAAATAGAAGTGCGGGATTTAAAAAAAAAACAAATGATCATACTCACCTATGTGGCTGCAGCATTAGTCCAATGCTACAGCTGTCCCCTGCTGGCTCTAAGACCAAGAACTGAATTATCACATAACCACTGATTGCTTGGTTCTCAGTCACTTAGCAAAGAGTGCTTTTCCCCGCCAGTACTCACTGGAGCCCTGGGCTGTGGAGGAGGTGGGAGAGGCTGGCTCAGGATCTCAGCAGCGCTGAGAAGCTGAGCCAGCTGCCAGTGAGGCATCTGGGTGGATCCCAACATTATCCACTATCAACCAACCATTAACCAACATCAATACCAGGTACTTCCACCTCATTCCCATCAAGGCCAATTTTCAGCTTTCAGCGCTGTTGCACTTTAAATGACAATTGTGTGGTCAGGCAACACTGTACCCATATGAAAGTTTTATAATTGTTTTCACATTTTTTTGGTGGTATTTAATCACCACTGGGTTTTTTATTTTTCACTAAACAAACGAAAACATTTTGAAAATTTTGAAAGAAAAATCCTTTTTCTTTGTTTCTGTTATACAATTTTGCAAATAAGTAATTTTTGTTCTTCACTGATGTGCGTTGATGAGACTGCACTGATGGGCACTGATAGGCTGCATTGATGGGTACTGATGAGGTTTCATTGATGGACAATGGTGATGTTGCATTAATAAGCACTGATGAAGCTGCACTATTAGGCAATGATGACGCTGCTAATGTGGCACCGAAGGGCACAGATAGGCAGCACTGATATGCTGCACTGATGGATACTGATATGTTGCACTGATGGACACTGATATGCTGCACTGATGGACACTTATATGCTGAACTAATGGGGCATATCAGTGCCCTGATTATCAGTGTAAATGTCCCCTGTTACTGGAAAGCCGGTTATCTGCTTTCCTTTCCTTAGAGAGTGACAGCACCAAGGTAAGGAAATGGACAAAACCAGCATTTGTTTACATGTGATCAGCTGTGTTGGGACAAAGTTGATCACATGGTAAAGAACTTACATCATTGGTTCTTTACCCTGACTTGTGATGTGCTGTGTCCGAGCCTGGACTGGCTTTGTGACGTCATCTTTAACCCACTGTTGGCTGAATCTGGAGTCACAGGAGTGTAGAAATAAGTGCATTCTTGTGACCTTTGTGGCCATACTTCTCCTTTAGGGTACCCATAAGCAAAAGGTAGTTGTCCAGTCACCTGGGTGATTTTGGCTGGATAAAGCAATCACTGTTCTGTCAGCGGAACTTTCCAGGGTGATCTGCCTATGCTAACTGTGTTTGGCTGCTCTCCCAATCATTCATACACTTACACAGATTTAAATGTGAACTGTCAGACATTACAAGCATGCATCAAGATGGAATGATTATTATTCGATCATTTAGTAGTTGGAACATCTGGCAATTTTAAGTAGACTATTAGTAATACAACAATCAATCATGCAGAGTTAGTGGCTGGAAACATAGAGAGACAGCCAGTATACAGAATAAAGTGGAGTTTGATATGTAAATGCTAATATTATTACAATTCTCTACTATGAACTGACGATAGGAAACAGATGCCTTTGTGTAGGACATAGACCTTTATTTTGAAACTCTTTATATTATATATTCACTCTTTGCACACAATGACTGGCTTTATTGAGTTCAGTATGTGAGGACATTTAACTGTACTGTGAATAAAAATAATTGGAACACTAATCAAAATGCTTTGGGAATGGTATGTATTGTATAGGAGAATGGTTTAGTGCTCTGTGGCCAAGACAAACTACCAAAAAAAAAAACAAGTTTCTTTTTCAGTAATAGTGTTTTGTCACAGCTTGAATTTTAAAAACATACAGAGAGGAATTTATCGGTTTTGTCACACAGCAAGGCAGTCCAAAGCAGAAGCAGATTAAGAAACAGATTTACTATAAGATTGCAACGTGATTAATACATTTTTCTGCTGCTGCTGAAAAGTAGCATTATTAAACCTGCCTCTCACCACTTGTTATCTGTGTGTATTTCTTGAAAAATAAAATAAACTATTGCAAATCCGTTTCTAGGAGTTGCAGCTTGATTTGCCATAGATACATATTTGATTCTGTTTTTAACTTGCTTCCACTTTGTCCCTCCAGCAAAGTAATTAATAGCTGAACCAATATCCAGTAATAAGGAATGCACACTGAAAGGCCTTTGAAAATCATATTTGTAGTGGAACCTTGAAAAAAAAAATCTTTGATGTGTAATTATCCATTTTGTATCCATTATGATTTAAGAAACCCTGATGAGACTCAAAGATCCTTTGAATTTATGTGCAGTTATGTTCATTCTGCAAGTGATATTACAGAGACATGCTGGCATTGTTAACAATCGCAAGGGCTAACAGAAGGCATTTATAGCTTTTGTTCCTTTTGGGATAAAGGTTTTACATAAATAAAAGCTGATCATTGTAATCACCCCTCTCAGTGGTAAATAATTTGTCTTAACCCTGTAATTGCAACATCTACAGGAGAACTTGTTCTATTGAAACACAACAGCCTTACTGGCGGGGTCACCAGGTGAAAATAAAAGGAAAAAAGCCTACAAAAAACAACAAATGCAGCCATCACATCTAAGAATTGGTAAGATGCAATATAATAAATGTTTGCTTTTGGGTTCAATATGCACTTAAAGTGATTGTAAAGTCTCGTTTAAAAAAACAAAACAAAAAAAAACATGTTATACTTACCTCCTCTGTTGCAGTTGGTTTTGCACAGAGCAGCCTGGATCCTCCTCTTCTCGGGTCCCTCTTCGCTGCTCCTGGCCCCTCCCTCCTTCCGAGTGTCTCCACAGCAAGGAGCTTGCTATGGGGGCACCTGAGCAGAGCAGAGTCACAGCTTCCTGTGTCCAATCATCCCTGATTGGCAAACTGATGATTGACAGCCGTGGGAGCCAATGGCGCTGCTGCTGTGTCTCAGCCAATCAAGAGGAGAGTCCTGGATGGCTTAGACACTCGTGGACATCACTGGAGAGAGATAGGGCTCAGATAAGTAATTAGGGGGGTACTGGGGAGGTTTCTACTTGCAGAAGGTTTTTTATCTTATTGCATAGAATGCATTAAGATAAAAAACCTTCTGCCTTTACAACTACTTTAAGCCTTCCTGTCTTGTAAATTAGCTTATAATACCTTTGTACACATCCATGCTTTCATAAACTTTTAGTCATGTCTTCATTAGCAATTGAAGTAAATACACACTACTTTGTAACAAGTTTTCTACTTTTAAAAAGCTAAAAGCTAAAAAAACCCTCAGCTACATGTTAGATCCTGTTAATAAATAAACTATCGGTGTTCATGTAATACCCTTTTTAGGAGGCTTTTGACTCCCAGTAGATCAAAAAATGAAAACAAACATAAATTAGCAAATCTGCCTAGCAGCAATAGGGTTGTCGGTTCGAATCCCAACCACGGCACTACCTGCCTGGAGTTTGCATGTTTTCCCTGTGCTTATGTTGGTTTCCTTCGGGTACTCCGGTTTTCTCCCACACTCAAAAGACATGCTGGTAGGTTAATTTGCTTCTGTCTAAATTGTCCCTAGTATGTGTATGAATGAATGTGAGTTAGGGGCCTAAGATTATAAGCTCCTTGAGGGCAGGGGCTAATGCAAAATTATAATATATGTAAAGTGCCGCATACATTGGCAGTGCTATATAAGTACCTGTAATAAATAAAATAAAAATAAATAAATGCCTAACATTACTGCTACAATCAAACGTAAGGATGTATGGAGTAGGATCCCCCCCCCCCCATATAATGTATTTATACAGGAGTTCATTTGTGTGTGTCTGTACCTTTTTAGCAGTAGAGAAAAGGCACAGTGATGCTTTAACAAAAATGAGTTATGTGTTTCAGATCTGAATACAGGTATCACATTGAAGTGTGCCTCATGAGCAGGCTGCTATTTTTCTGGATGCATGAGTTGCAGAAAACTCTGATAGGGATGTCTCGTAAAGTTCATGATGGTCCAAGGCCCATATACCGTAAAAGGAAGGGGGGGGGGTCTAGAGCAGCCTTTTTCAACCAGGGTGCCCAGGTCCCCTTGGGTACATTGAGGTTTCTTCAGGGGTGCCTTGGCAAAACGCCTAAAAATGTATCAAAAATTGTATACAAGCCAGGTGGATCAAGCCTGCCTTTTAGTTACACAAAGCCACAGGTTTTCACTATGCTCCATTATGGACACTGACATCCTAACAACCAATGACATAATCAATTAATAAGGAGGAGAAATTGAGGGAGAAGAGAAACATTGGACTACTAGTCAGTACCAGTGTGCAAAGGTATATTTGTTTTGGAAGAATAAATCACCTCTAACATTGGGTGTACTATGTGTGGATGTTGCTGCATTGCGCCAAAGCTATTAGAATAGTTTTTTACATTGTAGAATGGGGTGCCTCGAGACCGTCCATAATTTTAAATGGTGCCTAAAAAAAGGTTGAGAAACACTGGTCTAGAGCAATAAAGTAGAAAAGCAACAGTAATAGATAGAGTGACAGCAGGCATGTCAAAGGTAGAGGAGGTAGAAACACCACCATTATCAAGAATAATCTTCAGGGACATTTGAGGGTGTGAAATAGCCCCACCTGGCTGCAATGGGGACTGGGGCAGGAAAGGGTTCCATTAGGGTCCCATTAGGAGGGCTTTTGAGGCATATCTAACATTGAAAAAGCGTGTGCATGTGAAGATATCACATATTCAGTATGAATCTTTAAGGGTTGCAGAGGTTCCTGTTGACATTGATTTGGTATCCCCATGACATTTTCATTCAACAATAGCTGATGTCAGCAGCACAGGAGGAGATATCAGAATCATTGCAGCTAGTCATAGATCTAAATTTGCAGGCTGTGCAGAAAGGAGAATTTATTTAGCTGTCTTAGTAATGTATATATAGTGCCCTCAATGCATCTGGTCATCTGTGCCAGCACTGAACATAATCCTTGATTATTTTTAGCCTTGGGAACCTATCTACACAATAGGGACTTTAGCTAAACTGTCTGAAAGATGTATTCCAGATATCAGATTTTCCCACTGTAGCACCCTTCTTGTTAGGCTGCTAGGTAGACATCATTTTTTGCTCCTTCTAGCAGTGGAGCAGTGATTGTTTGGTCTGGTCTGTTCAGGGCTTTACAGGCTGGAAGTTTGATTGCTGGAGTTTAGAGAGGAAAAATTTAAATGATCAGCATGAATATTGGGCAGGGCTTAGCCAGTCCCTGGGAAGATGCACCCAGAAGGTGGCTGAGGTGCTGTTAATTAGCCTGGAGCCCTAAGGAGACTGTCTTTCTCCCTGCTGAGAGGAGGGGGGGGGGGCTACTTGCCCCCTGGAGCCCTTTGGAGTGAATGTTGGACTATTCTGCCAGAGACTGAGGCTGCACCTATGGACTGATCTTGTTCCAGTCTTTACTGGTGCTTAAACCTACCTCATGGTCCCCAGCTGTGAAACTGTAGACTGTTCCAGACTACTTTGTGCTCAAACCTACTTCATAGTCCCTATCGGTGAACCTGTAGAATGTTTCAGTCTACCTGTTATTTGTGCTGAGCAAGTGTTTTCTGCTAGCAATACCTAATGTTTTGAAGTATCCCATACCACCCTAAATCCCCCCTGTTACCAGTTCTCCAAGCAAATAAAATTAAAAAAGATATTTCCCTAGACTGTTCAATGAGCCAAATTGTATAGACTGTTGCTGTATGCCTGGCTGCCTCTGCACTGTTTTGGGAAAGAATCTGTTAAAACAACAGTGGCCCATCTGGGGGTAGCTCTACACCCCAATTCAAAAAATGTTCAAAATGTAATTTTTGTGAATATTTTTTTTTACTTAACTTCTACATTAAAGCAAACAGCGTAACACAGCCTTCCTCGTGTTATAAAAGTCCCAGGGTGTCTCCTCATCTGAAAATTGTCAGCTGCTTGTACAACATAGTTCTACCAAACATGAGACTTGTCTCAACAAGCTGTTAGGGTTGACAGCGAGACTTGAGACATACATATAGGGATTTTATGGGAAAATACCTCAGTGATGAGCAAAGTCATAGGTGATTAATTAAAAATCCACAGTTTTTATTGAATTTCCAAACTCTAAAATTCCATATAATGTTTCACCATAGGAACAATAATACAAAATACCAAGTACATATGTCATCAAGAGGACACATTAGGGATATTGTTTCACCGATGTTTCGCAGTCTTGCTGCTTCATCCAGGGCTATCCCACTTCTCTCGGTACTTTATTGCAAATAACATTTCATATTAGTCATATATATTCAACATATGCAAAATTAACAAATAACATAAAAACGGATCTTTCTTTTTATACATGCTCACCACAAGCAGAACAATATTTGTACTTATTGGACTGCTCGCCTCATTCCCTCAATACTGCCGCCTGACAACAGGGATACTACATGGACAGGGATGTCAGAATCACCTGTCCCGCACAGGCAGGTACAGGAATGGAGTATCCGAAAGGGGGTCGGGCAGGTGATACAGCATCCACTCCTGTCCGGATTGGATGATTGACCACAGCGATCCAGTCGTGAGCCTCCGTCCGGGAGCGGGAGGAGAGGACCAACTCCCTAAGGAGAAACATATGGACACCTACTAGTTATAGTGGCCCCTAACAAAAATTATATGTAAGAACATTATGTATTCACTTAGGACAGCAGTGTCCTTATGGATTGCATTATTCGGCTGTGCGCTGGTGGCAAGCCAGTAACCAGCATGCCACCCATAGGACCTGGACTACACTGCCATTCACATAGTGGCTTAGCATCCATAGTGCATGTCCCTCCCAATATTTTATATCACGATTGCCACCATCCTCATTCAGCTTCACCACCACCAGAGAGTGCAGGGTGGGCCAGAGAGGGTATTCGCTACTCCAAATAAATATATTGCATCAATGGAAATGCCAGAATAGCTAGACCAGGTCCGGGATAAAGCACTAGGTCCCAGTTAAAATATACTGTGCACAGTATCAATATTGCTGTCGTTTAACTAATTCACAAGTGATACTCATAGGTCAAAGTTTTTGAAACTATAAGGAAGAATTACATATGGCCTCGCCTACCTATGTTTCCAAGAGGTTTGTCTACTCCACGTCCACATGTCGGAGCCGCCGCTTCTACCAAATTTTTTTTCCCCTATGTGGCCCCATGATCTGTAGATAACTACCCTGTGCAACAGCATCTGAAGACTGAACTGTTAGCTACCTTGCTCAAAAAAAGGTGATATCTCAAAATGTAACATATGGTGGGACATGGTTTTGTTGTCCCCAACCAGCACAGTTTTTAACATACTTATCCTACAAAACAGGCAGATCTGATTCATACTACAGCAATTCTTACAGAAAACAACAGAATGAAACACCTAATTTGTATGCGAACTACACAGACATAGAGAACACACTCCTGAGCATACAGAGAATGACTGTGGAAAACAATTTGACATCTTAGTGTTCCTCAGCACCAGTGAATATTGAGTAAATTCTGTATAGGGATTTTTCTTCTTAAGTTATCTGTTATCTTCAACATTGCACTGGCAGATAGATGCCTTTGGAATCATTGGGTTGAATTCCCCTTTTCTGATTATTCTTTCAATAGAATGGATAATAAAGAGGACAGTCCGTGATGCTAGACAGGGGCTTTGTTAAAGATTTATCATCTGCTTTGAAAAGGTAACTTTTGTGGACAACTTTCCACAATGCTAGGATCCTTGCAGCAGAACACATAGGGCTAAAGATCGATGGCAACAAAAGTAAATACTTAAGAATGATTAAGTAGATACACCCAATATACTGTAGATGACAATGTGGAGAAGATAATGAAGACGTTAGACACCTTGCATATACACCCATTATACTCTAGATGACACTGTGGAGAAGATAATGAGGATGTGAGACACCTTGCATATATACGCGCTAAGTTATCAAAAGAGATTCCAAGTCAAATCAAAGAGCAAGTTTCAAAGACTGATCAAGTCTTTGCAGCAACACTATGTCCAATTAGTAGCAACAAGAGACCCAAAAGCTCATTAACTAAGAAGTCAAAATGTGTCAAGATGGTTCAGACAGGTGCTTTATAGCCCAGGAAAAATGTTGACAGCCAAAATCCTCAGATGGACAAATGGTCAAAGACATGGAAGCAGACTCAAGGAGAACTGGAGCAAAATTATGAAGATGGAGATGAAAAAAAGTGGAAAAGGAGTCATGTGGCTTAGTTAGGTTAGAGATCTTAATCAGAAATTATTCTAGATTATTTTTAATCTTGAGATCCTATCTACACAATAGGTAGCTAAATTAACTGTAAGATTTAATGCTGACATCAAGTATTCCCCTATTTCATTGATACAGGACTTAGGTAAGTGTCTGGGGGGGGGGGGGGGTTGGTAACAGGCAACGCAAGGTTTTTTAACATCATGCAGAGATTGCCTTAAGGTAAGAAATCATTAGTGTTTAGAACCACTTTAACTTCAGCTCCTAAGCGAGACGTTTAAACTGCCCCTCTCTACTGAGATCACGCATTTAACTGAGAGATCAATAGCAAGGAGTGGGTGAGCTAATTTCTTTAAAGATACACTTTAACCAGAAAAAGGAAAGATAACAGTAGATCAAAACTAATCTATCAGATCCCACATGTTCCAGATATTTGGTTTATTCTACCTTAGTAAAAGGATACATGTCAGGGTATCTGATTTAGTTTTTGATTTAGTTTTTGACAAAATGTTAATGTCTGAGACTGCAATGGGATTTATTAGTATGCTAAGAGTATACAGTGTCCCTTCATTATTATAATGAATTTAACACAAAAAATGGTAATACATACACTTGGGACGTACCGTAATTCTTAATCAAGGTGTGATTAACTGTAATTGAAACAACTTGATAAACTGAGAAATGCAGACTTTTATATGCATATATATATATATATATATATATATATATATATATACATACATACAAAAGCTTCATAATGGCATTAACATCTCTGAACTCTGAAATCTCACCAGATGGACTGCTGGTTTATTGTATTCTGACAGCCGCCAGAATGCCTGAACAGCAGCTGATTGGATGCGGCCACTGTTTGATAATTTTCTACCCTGCTAATTTGATTTTTCAATCAAAAGATGAGAGGGCCACCCACTAAGAAAATTTCCTTAGTGAACCCACTGAGCAGCTATCCTGATAGACAGACCAACATTCACACAGTGTATTGCCAGCCTAAAGTAGAACTAAAGGCATTTTTTTTTTCATTTTGGATAGCGTAAGGGATGGTTATAACCCCTGCCAGTCTTTTTTGCCATTAGTTTCCTATTGGGGAGATTTCCCTTTACTTCCTGTCCCATAGCCAAACAGGAAGTTACAGGAAATCTCTGCAAATTAAGGGAATCTCTTAGGGCCCCCAGGTCACCAGAACTAATGTCCCCATTGGACGATTTCCCCTCTATTACTGTTCTGGGGACAACACAAATTTTGGGGTTTTCTTTTACTTTCAATGATAATGGTAAACAGGACAAATAGAGAGAGTGAATCTCTCCAATAGAGATAGAAGCAGCAATAAAAACCTGACAGGCATTCTAATCCATCTCCACTCTGTCCAAAACTTAATTAAAATGTTTGCCTTTAGTTATATTTAAAGGGTGTTTTAGGTATTTGTTTAGACGTTAAAGTCTAAGTTCATCTTTAAAAAAAAAATAAACAAATGCACATATTTCTGTTGTTTTTTTTTTTCAAAGAATTACCTCCCTTCTATTTAATTCAGAACTTCAAGTCCAACTGACAAGGTGGCAGATGGGACTTGTTGTAGATTCATCCACAGATCTCTGTAAATAAATATCTGCAAAAGAAATACATTAATTCTATAATGGTACATAGGAGAACTGGAATTTGAAAAAAAAAGGTGAACAAAAAAGGTGAACTTAGCCTTAGGCGTACATACTGTCCAGAAAAATAGTCCAATTTTTCTTGCTTTAGTCTATACTTCTTTCATAGCAGCTTAGTAGGAAAGCTTACATGTTGTGCAGCATGTGCATGCGATATTTCTGACTGTTGACTATGACATTGGCTGTTGTTTTGATACATGGTACTGTAATTAGTTATTTTGCCATAACAACAATCTCATCTTTGACATTTGTGTTTGAAGTTTTGAGGTGTTTTGGTGCACTATATGTTGACATTTTATTACACGTTGCACACAGTACAGCGTGGTACTTAAGAAAGGATCACAAGCTATGAGCTTGTTTTACTATTGCTTGTCAATCAAGAAAATTATGTCTTTAGTTTTATATTTTTGAAAGAAAATATCTTCAGATAGCTCTTAGCTTAATTGTGGTTGCATATTCCAAGGCTTTTAACCTATTGCTTGTATGTCTAATTTACTGCTGCTACATAAAAAAGTAGAAATCAGTGAAGTGGAAATCAATCATATTGGTTTGCTGCTGCTCTATGTAAGCCACGTTATAATGTATGAGCAAATACAATTATTATGCATGCTATATTAGTGATAAAGAATACAGTGTCACCAATGCTGTTCCTGAGAATTGTAATGCTTTGTAAAACCATGTCCCAAGCATGTTAATGGAAAATGTTTGTATTTTCATCTCTTCCCCTTAAGCCACCTGAAAAGCTCATATCCCCACTGATTAATAATGTTTTCATTTTTATTTTACAATGGCACAGATCCTCCAGGGCAGTTCCCAGCTCCCCATACATTTTTTCCACGACTAGTCTGGTAAATTATCAAAACTGATTTTTAACTTTCGGTTCCCATTGATTTCAATGGGGTTCAAATTGACATCTGAACTTTTGAGCAATTCAGTAAACATCCTGCAAACCAAACGTTGGTAGGTTTGGCTCATCCCCATTATTCAGACTCACAACATACCTATTGGATGGTCACATGTTTACCCAGGGCTGTCCAGTCTGCATTACTGTCCATGAACTGCCTAGAGATACAAAGAGATGAGCAAGCCTAGTAACCAATCACAAGAACATTAGCACTTCAGAAGCAGAAATATCCATGTAAAGATAAAAAGCCTATTGTATGCTTGCCATAAGCAAGAACAAAAAACAGAATTATAAAAGGAAAGAGAAAGACTGCCATCATAACATTTTTTTTCAAGATATATTTGAAACAAGCTTCAAAAGTAGTACCAAATGACTCGCTGAGAAAATGTGGCAGTATCTAAAATTTAAACATTACATTTTTGTTAGAATATGTTCCAGTACAACGAGCTATAGTAAGTGCTGTATGCTCAGAGACCACTCACTGGGGTCTTGCTGTGAGCAAATTGCATTACTCTAGCCCTATGAGTTCTTCGAACAAAAAGATAATTTGGCTATTTAAACACATTGCAATATTTATTACTACCCCATAGCTTACCATACATCTCTGTAAATGGCATGATTATGAAGCAATCATACAGACACACATTCATAAACACTGATAAGGGGATTTACTAAAACTGGAGCAGATAGAATCCAGAGCAGCTGTGCATGGCAACAAATTAGATTCTAACTTTCAGTTTCAAAGTTTAATGGAACACGCAGAGGCTGGAAGTGAAATGGTTACTGTACACAGCTGCTTCAGATTCTGTCTGTTCCAGTTTGGGTATATTCCCTCCATTGTGTCACACATTTTCTCCTTTATCTTTCTTGGACTACAGTACCTACTTTGATAATACAATGTTTAGCATTATCCTACATGTGTGAAAGAAGTGTGGCACCTTTGGCTATTTATCCCTGTATTTCCCATTGGCTAAGAGAGTTTCAGTAGGTGGATCTCAGGTACAACAGTCAGTATAATAACTATACTACTTCCTCAAGATGATTTGCCAGGCAGATGACGTTGTGCACATACGCGTCAAGGGGCTTTTAAGCCCCACTGTATATTTGCACTTCACCACTCCTGACACAGTGGCCACGATGCACATGGGGTTTGACTCTATCAGCCACACTTTACTTGATGCTATCTGCGCAGCTACCTAAGTAAGACTGTAAGCATATCATTTATGCAGTACTTTAATCTTATTGTAATGCATTGACTATTTTTCCCTGTAGTCTCATATATGGAATGTTACTGACAACTTTCATGCATAGTGACTTAGTCATTTCAGTGATGGACCCTTGTTGAGTCTTTTAGAAGCTGGCCCATTTAGCGTATTTGCTTACTGATGGATGCGGTTCGTTTGGAGGAAGTGCAGACCTTTAAGTATAGGGGAAAGTTTTTGCGCTATGTACTTAAAGGAAAAACAAGATGTGCATATAAGATGACGATTTTATTAATTATAAAGATATGATACTGGTAAGGCTTATATACTGTATAATCCATACTATATCTAGATACAAGTGTTTCAAAATATATATTTTTACTTTCAGTTATTTTTTTTATTTTGGAAGGGGCACCACCATTTTAAAATCAATAAAGAGTTAGTGCTTACTAACAAGTAAATATTGTTGCTAGCTGGATTAGTACATTATAGCGAGAGCTGCACGATTAATCTTTAAAGAAGTAAGAGCGCGATTCAACCCCCCTCGTGATCTTAACACAGCATTTCCTCGATTCAATGCAGAGAGTTCTCTGCTCAAGCCGACAGCCGTCAAAAAAACCCCCAAAAAAAACAAAAAACAAAAAAAAACAGGCAGCCTGCCAAGTTTATAACAACACATTAGGCGAGATAAAGAGAAACATTGTAACATTCCGTGCTAGATCAAGGGGATGAACTTTGGTCTGTAAATGAGGGTAGTTTAACCACTTAAAGACTAAACCTTTTTCTGACACTTGTTTCTTAGTTAACAAATCAGTATTTTTTGCTAGAAAATTACTTAGAACCCCCAAACATTGTGTTCAGAATGGGTTTACTACAGTAGTGATTCTCAGCTTGACTTCTGTATAGACTGAGCTATGTAGCTACATGTCACCCTGTTTAGGTCACAGGGACATTGCTGTGAAGTGTCCATATATGTGCATGTCACGATCAGGCGTTCAGGCTCGAAGACCAGTTGCTATAGCAGTTGCAGGAATACTACTGACCAGCAGGATAGGTACACAGGTAGTCACCTTGGCAGATGACACAGGCTCACCTGAGGTGCGGAGTCTAAGTACTAACCGGTGTTCACCAGAGCTCCTGATGGTGGAGATGGATTTAGCTGCGTGTTAGTACCAGGTTGCGGTCCTCAGGATTGCCCCACCAGGGTGTTAGCAAGCCGGGGTCCAGTAGCGGATAAGCAGATAAGGATTAAACAGGCATGCGGTCAGTAAACAAGCCAAAAGGTCGGTAACGAGTAGTTGCAGGTTGGGATCAGGCAGTAGAGTAGTCGAGGAACAAGTCAAGGGTCGATGATGAATGGTAGCAAATACAGACAGCAGCAGGGAAGACAAGAGCAAGGCACTGGCTGAGAAAGCACAATAACCTGGCAAAGAAGAAGTGCAGAGACAAGGCTTATATAGGAAGTTCATGGGAGGAGCAAGGGGTTCAAGGTTCAACAGCAATCAAGACATAAGGCAGAGTTGTACAATGGTTCAGGCAGAATGTCCAACAGATCAGGTAGGGAGCTGTCCAGCATCCCAGATAGCTCAGTGAGAAGAATCAATGCAAGACACAGTAGAGGTCCCAGGTCCTGACAGTGCAGCTATCATGATTCTGCAGTTTTGCATGCCTTTCTACCATCCTTAACCTATTTAGCATTTTTTCTTCTAACTTTGTACTTGTTTTGAAAGTTATATTTACTCTCTGTCTGATCACAGGGCCAATTACCCATTCTGCTCTTAACTTTCTGTTTGACTTTCCAACACAGTGGCTTTGCTGTACTGAAATCCTAACCAGTGTTGTTAGCCCTAATAGGCATAACTTTGTCTATCCCCAACTCTGTTTGTTCCACTCCACATGTATACATTAATTTCTTTCTCAGGAGAACAATGCTGCTGCCTTTACTACCAAGAACCTGCCTACCCACTGTGTGTAGGAATAGGGCTCTTGAGAGATGTAGCCTTGGGTGACTTGTCTAAGTCAATAGGAACTAACCTCCTAATAGCTGTCCCTGCATGACAGACCTGGTGATGTCATATGGAGTAATATAAGCTGTTTCTCACTACAAGGACAAGGAAGAAAAACATAATGCTGGAACATGTTCTAGAAAGCAAGAAAATCATTTAGAGGTAGATTTGTGTAATACCTGGACAAATCCTTCAATATGAAACCACACCCAGGTTCACTGAGCTTTTTTACTGACAAAATCAAATAATTTAAAATTGAAAGTTTAATCTAATATATATCAGTTTTGTGTAAATGTTAGTATGTATAATCTTGCACTGCCTTCTTATATTCCTGGGAAACTTCAGCATAGAGATCCTCTCATTATGGTCACCGCAAAGCTATCATTCCAGTAATGAACAAGAGAAGCATAAGATAAGTATTTAGAAGAAAGAGCGAGGCAGCCTCATAACTGAGCCATGCAAAGTTATTGCTGAAACTCTAGTGTTATATAGAGTGAATATACATTATATACAGTATTTTTTTTACAGAAATAATGCAGAAATATACCCATACACATTATTTAGGCACTTTAGAACATTTTTTGCTCCAACTGGGATGGTTGCATGAGACTTTTTCACCTGCATCAGGGATCCAAAAGGGTGGCCAACCAGTAATGGTCCCTTCTCCTTCGTGGCCCAGTTTCTGTGGTTTTTGCATAGGCATTTCAGCATTAATGTGCCCATTCACCACAAACTACCTGCAGCAGAAACCCAGAGTTCTTGGTGTTTCTGGGTACAACAGTATTCCCAATGATCTTACCACACAAACAACTCCTAGGGTTTTGGATGGGTGAACCCATGAAACCCATGCACCATTGCCTCTTCCCCCGTACCATCAGTACACCAAACCTCCTCTGCCTGCTAATGTTTCTGCCCCACAGAACTGGAGGCATTAGGCAAAGGATCCTGCCAGCCCTAGAACAGCAGGATGTCCACCTCTGCCTCCTGCTGCTGTGCCTCTAGTGCCTGGTCTATTACACTATACAGTTTGTGCTTCAGCAGGTACACTAGAGGGATTGTGTCCCTAAGACCCACATTGTCGTGGCTCACCATTCTGGTCACCACCTTGAATGGTGACAAGCTGGTACATGTATGTTGAATCAGGAGCCACAAATGTGGTAAAGAGAACCCCAGATCTTTTCCTTGTTCCATACTCACACAAGTACTTATGTAAACCCTGCTACTGCAGGTGCAGTCACTACAGCTTTGCCAAAGTCCAGTTCCAGTGGGAGTATCACATAAGAGGCGATTGCCAGGCCGCTTGTGTTGCCAATGAATTGTAGCCAGGTGGACATTTATTGGGTGTGATTGCCTAAAGCGGGCATGCACTCTTCTTGCCTGCTGTAGAAACTCCTGGAAGCTCAAATACCTAACTAGGAACAGCTGCATCAACAGGTTTATGACATAAGCCAGCAAAGCACATGTGTGAAACTTTCCTGCTGAAGGGTAGGCAGTAGGTTGGTTCTCTTGCCACACAAAACCTTGCCTGGTAGAAGGTAGCATGGGGTCAGTCCCCTGTCAGCTTGCCACTGAAGAGCTGCTTGAATCTCTTGCCCAGTGTGGTTCCTGTCTCTCAGGCATACCAGCTGCAAAACAGCACGGCAACATTTTGCTTTCGATATTGTATAGGCTCTGGGACACTTGGGGGGGGGGGACTGCTGGTTCAGAGGAGTCACCAGATAAGGTCATTAAAAAGGAGGTGGTGGTGTCTTCTCTGTAACCAGGTGCAGGACACAGGGCGGTACCACCAGTACCAGTCACTTTGTTATCTTCACCTTACTCATTGATTGACTGCACTTGGCAGCAAGCTGAAGTAACATGAATGGCAAATGCTGCTTCATACTTGATGTCCCATTCCTCTATTCTCCTGGTGCTCCCTTCCTCAATATTAGATACAAATACAACAAAAAGGAAATAGGTGGGACTTTATATGAGGTATGTGCAGCAAGGAAAACGCATTCATTATTAAAAACACAATGTTTATTGCTATATAATTGCACAACATGTAAAAAAACTTCTCATTCATAGGTTAGTGTCTAAAAGGACACGTTTTTCCATCAGGCTGACTATGGGGAGTTTGGTGATTGCAACACCTCTCTACAGCTGCAGTTGTTTGGGTGGGGATGCCCCCTCCTCCCCTTCACTCGTCCAGCCTGCGTGACGCTGGGCGGGACCCGGGCTGGGAGCATATGAGACCCTCATTTCTTTCCAGCCATTCCTTCTGACATCACACACTGTGCACACTGCACACACCTGCCTATATCATGGCTTCTTGTTGCAAGGTAATCACTGGAGTTTATATACTTTATTTCACTACAGCCTTTTAGCACAGAAACTCATCTACCCATGCGGGCTCTCTATTATTCCTGTTTCAGCCTTGATTCTCTCTCTTTCCTTTTTTCTTGTATCTTCAGCTTGTCTTTGGTGGAGGTTTCCACTCACTTTTTATTCACGATTCTACCATAGTATAATTATTCACTCAATTTAATTTTTGAAATTATAGTATTGGAGCCTACACACCACCTCTGGATACTCTTCTTCTTGTGAGGTTCCTTTTGTGCTGCTGCTCCACCCCTTGGGTCCCAGTACCTCAGCTCCCATCACAGACGCCTGTGGCACTTCTGCTGTGATTTCGCCACCTCATCTTTAGTCCCTGAAGAGTGGATTAAATCCACGAAACATGCTTAGGGCTTATTGGATGCATTTCATCTTCATTAGATGGTTCAACCAGTTTTTTCTATACAGATTTTATCGTCATACTGTCTCTGAGGTGGTCTTGTCATCTGGGATGGCTATTTTATATTTACCCTACAATGTATTATTTTGATACAGCATTAATATATTATACAATGTATCAATTATTGCTGTTGCTAGTTCTCTATATATTATGTTTTGTTACATGGTGTCATTTTAGACACTAACTTATGAATGAGAAGTTTACATGTTAAGCAGTTATGTAGCAATAAACATTGTGTTTTTGATAATGAATGCATTTTCCTTGCCACACATATCTCATATAAAGTCCCATCTATTTCGTTTTTGTTGTAACTGAATTAGGGAAGGAGACCTATCCATATGTTTCATATAAAGTCCCACGAAGTCCCCTTTTTCCCTTTCCCCCTTTTTATTCATTAATTCCTGTGCATTCTCCTGCAGTAAGTTACTGATGCTGTGTTCAAATAATTCAACTGACTCCTCCATGACAGTTTGTGGTTCAATGGAGGATTAGCTATAGAGGAGAAGGAAGTAGAAGGTGCATTTTCAGCCATTGGGGAAAATATGATGTTCTTAGCCTGGTAGGAGGACAATGAGAAAGTCTTGGTAAGCCACTTTATGACCTCCTTTGCATGCTTTGGTTGTGTAGTACACCCATTGCCAAAAAAGAAAAGGCAGCCATGCCCTGCTTTTGGAAGATGTAGCCAGACCATTATGTCCTGCATGTACCCCACCACACTGCAATTGACAGTTTCCACACACTATAAAAAAGGCCTTTTAAGATCACAGTTCAAAATCCAAGAAGTAAATTATTGGTAATTCATTGCTATGGTGACAAACAATTGCCTTAGTTCACCATTTTCCTGAACTGTGAATGACTCATGGTTGACCAGAACCCAAACTCATCCCATTTGTACCGAAATTAGGTAATTTACGCTCATAAAGTAATAGAAAAACCATGCTTTATAGCCATTATCTTGTGAGCTGTCTCATCATAGATAGGAGCTGTGAAGTCTTCCTCCTGGGCTATTTGCATACCTCTCTTTCTTTCTTCCTCTATACTTCCCCCCCACCCTGACCACTGTCACTGTCCTTTTCTGTTTCTTGTTTCTCAACCTCCTCAACCTTTTTCTACTTCTATTCCATTCACACATACTAGCTGAACTGTTCCATCTGTCTTAGAGACAAAGCACATGCTCTTAAAGTGTTTGTCAACTCGTGACAACCACTTTAACCTGCAGGTAAGCCTATGATAAGGCTTCCCTGTAGGTACCCTGCATATCTCCTAAACCTGTATGGCTCAGGAGATATGCAGTGTATTGTCTGTGCCGATGTCATTTCAGAACATGCGCAGTGAAGAAACAGCCTCCGTGCCATTTCTTCACTGTGATCGTGCCGTGACTGGCGGCTCCCGCGCACATGCGTGGGAGTGACGTCACGCGACTCCGGCAAATTACAGAGCCGGAGTCGCGGCCCCGGAAGGAAGAGGGGCTGAAGATGGATGCCGCCAGCACAGGGGACAGCGCTGGAAGTCGCTGGCTTCGTTTGCAGGTAAGTGACACATAATGGGCAACTATGCGATGCATAGTAACCCATTATGCTTCTAGTTAACGGGAATGTAGAGGAAGTAAACCCCATCTGGGTTTCCTTCCTCTTTAATACTCCCCAGATGACTGAAGGTCAATCCCAACAACCTACTTGTTTCATAGGCCCTTAGGGGGTGGTATGTAGCACCCTGTGTTGCTTCCAGCAACCTCGACAAGTAGTATTCGATTTCAGTTAAGATTACAGTTTAGGGCGCAAATGTAAAAATCTGACACCCTATTGCTTGACATGTGTTTCTCTGTGATATGTTTCTGAGCAATGTATGGAATGCCTTTCTGTAATTATGAAAAACACAAACTTTTTGTCTGTAAGAAAAAAAACTCCTAAAAAACTGATGTTTAAACAAATATAAATATATGCATAGCATGCAAAAAAGATACATATTCATGAGCTAATCAAAAGTCTTTAACATGCTATGTTAATAACTATAAATGAGCAAACGTGGTCTGGATTCAGTTCAAGCTACATCCAGCAAACCCAAACATAGCGCGAAACCTTAGTAAAGTCTATGGGAGATATAACTAGCATATACCTCTGATGCAGCCGGTTTGAACCGGCAACACCGGTCAGGTGTTCCTCCCTCTGCCCATGCTCAATCGGCTCCTTTGGATTTTGATTAATTTGGATTGGGAATGGGACTGGGACTGCTAAGTAAACCTTTTGATTTACCCCCTGATGATTTTACCATTATGCTCCACATATATATGGGCCACTTTATTTCTTTTTTGGATTTAATTATGCCTTCTTTGGATTTCATTTTTCTGCATCATTTGGGTCTTTTGTATATTGGAGCTTCATACCATACATTTATATAGTTGGATTGTACTGGTGTAAGGGAGGCTTGAATTTAACCGCTGTTACATTCACAGATGGGATCTGAAATTTATCTGGGTAATATTCAGTGGTATCTAGATTCATCCTCCTCTGGACGTTTACACCTTTAAGATCCTGTGACATTTCAAATAGTGACACCAGGCAAAACTAGCCCCTTACAAGGCACTTTGTTCCAATATTAAGGGACAAAGGCCCCTTCCCCACATCTGGTCCTTCTAAAAAATGTGGGCAATATTGATGGGAAATTATAGTGGAATTATAGTGGAATCTAGAAGCCCTCTTTATAATAAGGCTGCCCAAAAATTGTCATCTCCTCTAAGGTAAGTGAGTACAGGGATACATTAGTACTCCTTGTTGCTTATTCCCCCGAAAGTAAAATGTAAATAACACAACACCTTTAAAAGTCCTTTAATAACAATGGTTAATTGGCTCCTGTCTAAATTGTCTTTAGTATGTGTATGTATGAATGTGAGATAGGGACCTTAGACTGTAAGCTCCTTGAGGGCAGGGACTGATGTGAATGTACAATATATATGTAAAGCACTGGGTAAATTGACAGCACTATATAAGTAACTAATAAATAAATAAATAAATAAAAATACAAAAAAAATTCCCAGCAATGTAAATTCATTGTCAGTCATGGAGTCCAGTGATTTAAACAGTAACTCACTTTTGTTATGAAAAAACATTCCCCTCTGGATGATCTAAGTACATTGCAGGGATTTCAACAACGTTGTTGCAAATTCCTACCTTTTGTTATTCTGAAGAAATAGCTGTTTGTTTGTATGTGTCCATTTGCAGAGTGAACATGAATGAGAGTGACTTTTTGATTAATGATCAGATTCTGCACTTGGAGGGTTATAATGAGGAAAGTGGCAGGGTCTGAGTCACTTTAGACATGATTTTTTTTTTTTTTTTTTCCACCTCAGTCTTTCGCCAATTCTCCTATTTTTCATACTGGTTTTATCAATCCAGTGTTGGCTACTTCACATCATTTGTGGAAAAAAGAAAAGCACAAGAAATTTTTATTTATGATATTAAAATGTAATGTTTTCCCCTTTTTTTCAAATTATCTGTTAATCCCGAAGGGCGTGAGTATGCCTGTTTAAACTTCCATCCACTCGCCCCTTTCACACTACCACACTCACCCCCTTTCTATTAGAACACTCTTTATTTCCTTAGTGTATTTCTGTGTCACTATTTTATAATGCTACCGTCCATCTCTCCCTCTACCCCCTGTCGTACCATTTACCCATTGCTTCCATCTATTCCAATACTGTACACTGTTTCCTCTTTTTTTTTGTATATGTTCTTCATTCACTATCGCTTTGTCTACTTCTTTAACCCAGTTTTCTAGCGATGGGGGGTTTACTGCTACCCAGTTTTTGGCAATTAATTTTCGTGCAAGGAATAAGCACCTGATTATTGGTATTTGCTTTTTATATGGCATCTTATCATTTGCGATATAGCCCACTATACACAGTTTTGGAGTGTTTTCAAGCTCGGTCTCAAATATTTCATTTATTGTTTCCATTATTGCTGTCCAATATCTATACAACTTTGGACATCTCCAAAACATGTGTATGAAGTTGCTATTCTCTTCCCCACATCTAGGGCATTTTGAGTCCCGTCTATAGCCAATTCTAAATAGCCTCAATGGTGTATAGTAGGTCCTGTGTATTAGTATCAGGTGTGAAACTCTCTGGGATGGCGACAGAGACACTATTGGGCACATCTCTAGGATCCTTATCCATTGTTCTTCTGTGATTCCACCCACATCCCTGTCCCACTTCTCCCGACATATTTGTTCCTTGGCTGCGTTCCTTATGTCCTCGCTCAGCTGTCCATAGATTTCTGTTATAACCCCCTTTGCATGTGTTTCGTTTATTAATTTAGTCATTTTATTTAATTTGCACCATTCTAAGCTTGTACTATTAAACTGTCTCTCCAGTGCATGTTTTAACTGCAGATATGTGTAGAAAGACTTATTAGTTACCCCGTACTCTTCTCGTAGTTCTTGAAATGTTTTTATATTTTCCTCTTTGTACAGCTGGGTAAGCCTTGACACTCCTTGGCCTACCCATTCTCTATTACGTTCTATTTTTAATGTTTCTTGTAGATTGTTGTTATCCCATATTGGGGAGAAATTTGTAAATCCTTGGTATCCCAGTGTTTTCTTTATTTCCTCCCATATCTTAATAATCAATTTACGGGTGGGGATCTCATGTGGGGTTTGCCCAGCCTCCAATACTTCTATACCAACCTTATGTTTCGTTTCATCCTTTATTAGTTTCATATTCGTATCGCCACCCTCTGCGGTGTTGCAGCCCCTCAAATGCACTGCCTGTGTCGCCAAGAAATAGCTCCATGGGTGCGGTAGCGCTAGTCCTCCCCTGCATCTGGGGCGCTGCAGCACCCTTAATCTGATCCTAGCCTGCCTCCCTTTCCATATTAATTCTCTGAATAATACCTCCACTCTCTGAAACCACCCCTTCGCCACCCATACTGGTGAGTTCTGCAGTGCATAGATTAATTGGGGAAGCCAAATCATTTTTATCAGATTACATCTGCCCACCACAGACAATGGAAGTCTTCTCCATACACAGCTCTTTTCTTTAAATTTCTTTAATAATTCCTCGAGGTTGTCTTTTATGTAATGTCTTGGGTTTTTGGTAATATATACTCCTAGATACTTTATTTTGTCTGTTTGTTGTATATTTGCTAGCCTGTTTGTCATATTGGTTTTATCAATTGGCATTAGATACGATTTTCCCCAATTTATTTGCAATCCCGAGATTTTCCCATATTTCTCTGTCAGATTCAGGACGGCTTCTAATGTGGTCTGTGTGTTACTCAAGAACATTAGTAAATCGTCGGCATATAGAGCTACTTTCTCCTCCCCAGATTTTCTTTGGAAGCCTTTGATCTCACTGGAAGCTCTAATGGCTATTGCTAGCGGTTCTATCGCCAAAGCAAATAGCATCGGCGACAACGGGCATCCCTGTCTTGTTCCACGTGTCAATGTGAACGGTTCCGAGACACTTTAGACATGATTAACCCTTTGTTGGTGCAGACTTCAGGGAAAATCAGTGAGCCAATCACACAAGCACACAAGCACATTTCTGGGGGGGGTAGTTCTGTACACCAACTATGTTCAGGACGCCTTCTGGTTGCCATATTGTATTGCATTTTATAGAAAATTTCAGCAGTGCAGATTGAAAAGAAAAGATCGTTTTTAATAACGTTATTTTACAATATGGCTTGTGTCACAATTCTATATGCTATATTATATTTTTTTCTTTGAAAAAAAAAAGGATTCCAGTGGTGCTAGATCTAGATTGCTGACTAACTAGTACTGTTCCAGCAAAATGAGATGGTTAACCACTCCCTTTTGTTTCTGGTCCCTTAACAAAACATTTTTAAATGTTTCAGTACTGAGTTAGAAGCATAACAGTAAATCCAGTAACAGCATATGATAGAGAAGATAATTTATTAATTTAAGTATTTTTCAGTCTAGGAAACTTGAGTTCTTATGTACTTGTTATGGAGACCCCAGTTTCCAACGTCCCTAAAGAAGAGTCTACTGAGGGTGGGGAAAAATGAAACAACTCCCAAAGGCAGGCCTTTTCTAGGTAACTCAGAGTGAGTTCTACCGGGAGCAGTGACATCACTGAATTAAAGTGGTAGGTCCGCCCCCCCTTTAAAAATTAAAAGTCAGCAGCTACACGTACTGTAGCTGCTGAATTTTAATAATAGGACACTTACCTGTCCTGGAGCCCAGCGATGTTGGTACCACCAGCATGTTTCCATCAGCTGCCGAGTGCCGCCGCCGCCACTGCCGGTAAGGGAACAAGGCAGTGTAGCCTTTTGGCTGCGCTCTCTCACTGGCTAGCAGAAGGGGAGAGAGGAGGGGGACTGAGTTGCTGACATACTTTGTCACGGCCTGGTCTCCCAGAAGTGGGGACAGGATACCTGTCAAAGACAGGTATCCTGTCCCCACTTCGGAGGACAGGAAGGGCAGCCTGTTCATTTTAGGACAGCCTATTCCTTTTAGGTTGCACACCACACTGCATGGTAGTGCCTTACCATGTGTTATGGTATGCCAAAAGGTGCATTGGTATGTTGCATTGGGGTGTCATTAAGAATTATTGGCATAGCCGCACCATAATGCAAAACACAACTGTTTTTTTTTTTACACCCTTTTAGAGTGCAAAGGTATTACTTTAGCCCAAGTAAAATCAATAATATCATTTTTCTCTGCGTGTTTTATATTTCTATTAACGGTGCGTGATTGCATTAGTCACACAGCATAAAAACTCTTCACTCTTCAATATGAATACATGACAGTAATGATATTATTAATATGCCAAACAATTCTGACAGTTTTCAGCAAATGTCAGAAAGAAAAGCAATAGCACAATGCAACACAAGAACCACAGCTAAATCCCAGTTGGCAAACATATAAATAAACATCAGCTTAGATGATTTCAAGTGGATTTGTACATTACTACAAATTAAGCACACCCGCATTGCATTAAATCCCTTGTTTCATCATATGAATATTTCCCAGCATATCCCTATGGTATTTCAGTGCAGCAGGGTTTGTCTGGATACAGAAAGAATGCAGTTGGTACGTTGAATGTATTTCCATTCATTAGAAATGACTTAAGAGTTTCCTCAGGGTGACACTGTAGTGCTATGGTATTTCTCTTGAGATCCAATTATCACAACATTAAAAAAAATGTTTTAGATTTTATTATATATTTCATAAAATATGTTTGAATTAAGACTAGATCCATAATCTTTCACCTAGGTTCAATGAGGCATGTACATTTAGTAGGATGTACATTCGTGGCCCCAGTGAAAAATAATTATATCACTCAACTAGTGTCACTGCTTTACAATCTTCACTGCCTTTATCGCTGTCACCCCCCCCCCCCCCCCCCCAAGGAACTCTTCAGTCATTAGCATTTCTAGAAGCACAGCATCAGTCTCACAGAACAGTCAAAGCAACAGAATAGCACATGGATAGATTCCTTGCTGCCAGTCTCTTGATGTACTACCTTTAAATATTCCATTAATAAATACTGAGTTTGGACATATATCATATCTGCAATAGCAGCAACTGGGGAACAATCCTTTCTAGAATTTCATATTTTATCAGCCATTTATGTATTTCTCTTTGTTTCCTTATATTGTACATTATACAAATAACAACAATACATTTCTAGGTAAATATCAGTTATCAATAGAATCTTCTTCCTAGTTGATTTTTTTTTAATAGAACCTTAAAGTACAACTAAAGGCAACATACATATTTTAGTAAATCCTCATATAAATACCTGAAAGTTACACATGGTAATAAACATAATACCTGAAATTACTATTTTCCTACCATGTAGCTGTAACTGAGGTCTGTAATTCCCCCATTCATTTCTTCTTTGTTGTATACTACAAGTGATGATGTGAGGAGTTCAGAAGAGCAGAGCAGAGCTCAGATGTCATTTCCTTTTAGTGAAGTGTCTTGTTTTTCCCACAGTCCTCCAGACTTCTATGATGCTCAGTCTATTTTACATAACACACACCCATCTACCAATCAATAGCTGGGTGTGTGCTACATAAGACAGTATAAGTCATTACAGGTTACTTTCCACACAGATCTGTCTATTAGACTGTGTGCTTCTCCCTGCCTGCTCTCCTCTTTGTAAACTGGCAGAACAAAATCAAACATAGGAGCTAGCTATATAGACAGAGCAGTGGGCAGGCAAAGGCGGGACATATGCGGGAGTGGGCAGGGTTTCACAGGCTGATCATGAGCGGAGCCAAATCAGGACTTGTATGTATAGTAAAATGCCTGAGAATTCCCCATTCTGCAAGAGCCCCTCCCCCAGTGATGTCAGGATGTTTCTGCAGAGAAAGATAGATGCAAATGGGGACAACAAGTGTTCAACACAGGCAATTCGAAAACCAGGAAATAAATTTGTCGCCTCACTAAAGGAAGTGCACATGAGAGCTGGAGACAAAGTAGAGATCTCAACATCCTTACTGCTTTTTGCAAAACAATCAATGACATGTTTAACAGACTGTATAGGTTCATAACATACTGATTTCTTCATTTTGACCATAGTTCTACTTTACAGTGTTTGTTACCCTAGCATTTCATATTCCTGATATGTGCCTGTTGTACCATGTACTTGTATGAAAAGTATCCTGTTCTATTTGTAATGTTTTCTTGTGTGAAATACTTGGCGATCCTTCCAGTCCCTCTGCTTTCCTATTAAAATGGACCACACTAAGTAGGAGAACACATCGTGGTCAGTTCTCTAGCTGTGCTGGGAACTCAGCCTGCTTTCCTCCAATGATCAGACTTGTCCTGACATGCCCCTCCTGCACAGCCTACCACTGGGAAGATCAGTGTGCTG
>BLSH010016179.1:2255797-2283094 GCA_018402905.1 Glandirana rugosa | reverse complement strand
TGGGGACAACAAGTGTTCAACACAGGCAATTCGAAAACCAGGAAATAAATTTGTCGCCTCACTAAAGGAAGTGCACATGAGAGCTGGAGACAAAGTAGAGATCTCAACATCCTTACTGCTTTTTGCAAAACAATCAATGACATGTTTAACAGACTGTATAGGTTCATAACATACTGATTTCTTCATTTTGACCATAGTTCTACTTTACAGTGTTTGTTACCCTAGCATTTCATATTCCTGATATGTGCCTGTTGTACCATGTACTTGTATGAAAAGTATCCTGTTCTATTTGTAATGTTTTCTTGTGTGAAATACTTGGCGATCCTTCCAGTCCCTCTGCTTTCCTATTAAAATGGACCACACTAAGTAGGAGAACACATCGTGGTCAGTTCTCTAGCTGTGCTGGGAACTCAGCCTGCTTTCCTCCAATGATCAGACTTGTCCTGACATGCCCCCCCCCCCCTTTATGCAGCTAAGAACAGAGGGAGCAGAGGGAATGTGAACACTTATAAAAAGGGGGGGAAATGTATTCATAATGTTTATTTATATCTATACACAAATATTTTGCATTTCTTTCAATTTTAAACTAAATGGGCTGTACAATCACTTTAATGCCCTTCACCAATATCTATTACGACACTGTATTATACAATGCCATATTTGTCAAACCAGAAAATATGTGCTCTTCTTCAGTAGATGCATTGAATCTATGCTTTATCCTAAAATTAGTTCATTCTGTAGCTGGAAGCCCCAGAATGAAGCTATGGGAGAGCTTTATTTTTACCCTAGAACAGGGGTAAGGAACCTGCGGCTCTCCAGCTGTTGTAGAACTACATTTCCCATGAGGCATTGCAAGGCTGATGGATACAATTACTCCCAGAAGCATGATGGGAAATGTAGTTCTACAACAGCTGGAGAGCCACAGGTTCCCTACCCCTGCCCTAGAAGGAATATTTCATGAAAACACAGCCGAGTACTGCTTAGACACAAAGGAGGGAGTGGATCTCCTAAAGGTTTGTATTAAAAATTGTACCAGGTTGTTACCAACTCACTATGCTTACAGCTTCAACCCCACAATAGACCAGGATGTCTGTGTCTCTGTAGGGGAGTGAATGCAGGTGTGCAGGAGGAAGAAGAAGGACTATGGACCCTACAGAGCATATGTAGATTAGTGCAATTTAACTGTTTTGTTAAAACTGCCTTCATATGACTACAATCAAATAATCTTTTTTTAAATAATAAACTGGAGAACTTATTTCGATGTTAGGGTAACGTTTTACCTGTTTGTGTGACAACTAAATGTCTAATAGGCCATCTCCCTCACTTTGAAGAGATTCCCTCATACATCCTATTGTGTTACCATTAACCACTTCAACACCAGGCCTATTTTTTGGACTTGGTGCTTACAAGTTAAAACCAGTTTTTCTTTGCTATGAAATTACTTAAACCCCCCAAACATTATATTTGTTTTTCTAATACCCTAGAGAATAAAATGGTGGTTGTTGCAAAACTTTAGGTTGCACCATATTTGCATAGCGGTCTTACAAGCACGATTTTTTAAAAAAAAAATCACTTTTTTGAGTAAAAAAATAAGACAACAGTAAAGTTAGCCCAATTTTTTAACATATTGTGAAAGATAATGTTATGCCAAGTAAATTGATGCCCAACATGTCATGCTTTGAAATTGCACCCGCTCGTAGAATGGCAACAAACTTTGCAACCTAAAAATCTCCATTGGCGACGTTTAAAAATGTCTACAGGTTACCAGTTTTTAGTGACAAATGAGCTCTAGTGCTAAAATTATTGCTCTCGCTCTAACGATCGCGGCAATACCTCACATGTGTGGTTTGAACACCATTTACATATGCGCGCGTGACTTACGTATGCGTTCGCTTCTGCACGCGAGCTAGCAAGGACGGGGTGCTTTAATTTTTTTTTTCTTATTTATTTTACTTTTTTTTTTTAATTTCACACCCTTCTTTTCTTAAAAAAAAATTGGATCACTTTTATTCCTATTACAAGAAATGTAAACATTCCTTGTAATAGAAAATGTTTCCGAGGTCAGGAAGGGACGGCATACCATATATGGTGGCAGTGCCCTAAGGTAAGGCGATTTTGGATCAGAGTTTATAATTTCATTTATACTCTTTATACCCTCACCCAACTTAATCTGACCAAGTCTCCAAAACATGCTCTGCTAGGATGTGAGGTGGATGTAAGGTGGAGGAAGCCTTGAAAAATCTAGACCACTTCTCGCTTTCATATTTGTATCTGCTAAAATTGCCATAGCCAGAAATTGGAAGTTGGCTATAATACAATTTAACCAGCTCAAGCATAAGCTTTCCTGGCTCATGATAAATGAATGGTTATCTGCAATATTAAAGTGAATGTAAACCCGATTCATAAAATTGGAGCTGGGCACATATGTCTGCTATGTTTTCTTATCTCTCTTAAAAGCATTAAGTCCCATGGCTTTCTCCTGCTCTGTTCTTCTGTTATCAGCATGATAACTCCTGACAAGTTCTCTGTCAACTGAGATAAAACCAGCCTGAAATTTGTGTAGGGGAGATTGCTATAAAAAGATTAGCAGGCAGCTAAACTATTCACAGAACAGCTCTGAGAGTCTCTGCCTATGTGGAGTGGGGGTGTGTGCCTTTCCTCCAATCAGCTGTCTTGGTTGTATGCCCAGACGTCACACTCAGTGCTGAACAGGAAGAGAAAATATCTAACACTATGTGAACGTTCTAAAGAATATATAAAGCTGAAGACAGCAGATATGCATGTAACACGTATGTAGGGAGATTTGTTTCATCTCTGTGTATCATCTGAGGCTGTACACTTCACTGGGTATATGTGAGGGTTTACATCCACATAAAATGACAAAATGAAGGTGTTTGGCAAAATCTGGGGTCCGTGGATCAGATATCAGCTATACCTGATTAGAACACCTTATGTTGGGTGCGAGCCTGAGCACGCAGCCTCCCCCCCCCCCCATGCCCTCCTTTTCCTTACACTTCTCTTCATCCTCCTTGACTCCTCCTTTTCTTTTCCTTTTCTCACTTAGTTTTTTTACACCTGTGTTAAACAAACTCAGAACGTACACTTTTACAACAGCGGAAGACTGAGTCCCTCTCCACATAGAGGAGAGGGCTCACACTTCCGAGTGGGAAGGGCGTATCCTGGAGATAGAGAGACACAATGAGACGACTGCATTCAGAGGCTCGGGAATATACTTAAAGTGTGTTGATATGGGCTTTAGGTTATGTGATGAGGGTAGTCTTAATTGATAATGAAACCCGTTGAAAATGTGTTGTTCAGGGGGCACACGCTTCTTAAAATTCTTTTTTTTTTCTCTTCTCCTTTGATTGGATTATTATGCAATCTTAATATATCATTATTATTGTGGATATTTTATTAATTTTGAACTAATGCTGGAATCAATCCAGTCTTTGTCAAAAATTCCAATAAAAACATTGGAACTAAAAACATTTTTTTTTTAATGTTCATTTTCTTCCTGATGAAGTACAAGGGGCAGTTGATCTATTTAGCAGATCACCTGGTGAGACTTGCTGGATGATGTGAGAGGCTGTAAATTCTGTACACTGTGAGCAGCTGGATGGCATGGGCAAAGTGGAGCTGCCACCAGGGATGCAAACTGAGCGGCAACCAAGCAGAGCAGAGTGGCAGCTGTGAGTTAGAGGCACTGTGTATACTAAGGCATTGAGTGTGCTGAGGCACTGTGAGCAGGAGCAGGAAGAGAGGACACTGGGGGGTTGTGTGATCAGTCAGCAGGAGTAACAGGAGGGGACGCCTGGGGCTGCATGATCAGTGAGCAGGAGAGGAGTGAAAACGCATCAGCTGACTGCGGGTGGTGATGTAATTTCCGGCCGGTAAGACGCATGCTGTTGTGGACTTCCAGTTTTGGTTTTTCTATGCTTGTATACTTCTACACAAATGTGAGTGGTTATGTTTTTAACTTGTTGATTTTAATTAATAAATGGAATTATGCCAGTGAGGAGGACAACAAAGACCAGTATACCCAGGATATTTATAAAGTGCATTTGTTTCCTGTCAATGGGAGTCCATAGCAGCTGGTGAGTGAGTGGGCACACTGAAGCGGAGCACGATTTGCACTTTATTTGAAACTACAGCACTTTTTGCACGATGGATAACTTTATTTCACAATCATGAAGATTTAATATCACAGACTTTTTCATGTAGATTATGTTGATGTACAGTATTTAGGGATTATTCATTATTTATTGCTGATTAATAGGAGTTGTTTGGTTTACACACTAACCACAAAGCTTTAGTAGGGGGAAGGTTTCCCATTTTAGGTAGCGTTCTACACAATTTTTAAAATAGTTTAAAGTAGAAGAGAATGCCAGAGGCTGTGTGATCAGAGAGAGGTGATGTTGAGGTGTTGTAAGTGCTGGTAGAGAGCCACTGAGTATTGAGAAGTACTGAGGGGGCACTGTGGGTGCTGAGGTGGGCCACTATCTTGTTACCGCCCAAAAAAGTTAAGGACACAACTATTGCTCAAAATAAAATTAGTAAGTAAGTCTAACAATATATTATATAAAATAATTTTGTGGTTAGTGGGTAACATGTCCAAAAGAAGTGGTGGTGCAACTTGGTGCACATCCTGCGTAATGTTTCTTTTTCTTGAACAACTATTTGAGGGGAAATACTGCTGAACAAAATGTGAGCAAGTTGTTTGCTTACTGAAAACCCAGATTGTGAATCTCAGTAAACAATGGGTAACACCGTAAAGCATCCCGTCAGGTGCTGGCTGGGCTCAGTATAAAAGAGGAAAGTGATATGGAGGTACTGGTACCAGAGGAGGGTAGTTGGGTGATAGAAGATGGGGTAGAGGGAAAAGCGGTAGTATTGAGCTGACACATAATAAATATGCCTGGTTGCGTGATGCTGGGAATCTCAGTTCAGAAGTGGCATTGCTGGAGCAGAGAAGCTGCCAGGAGAACAACTCCTCAAGTAAGGATGGGGGCAGAGTTACAGAAAAAGAAAAGACAGATACTGGTGGTGTGTTGATAATGAGATTTAAAGTGATACTAAATACACACATTTTAATTTACATTGTTCCATCTATTTCTGTATATGGATGATGGGACTATAATTATTACAGACTCTGACCTGTCCTTTCAGCCTCAAATCCAATCGTTATCAAAAGTTTGTAGACTTCACCTCCTTAACACCTCTAAAATACGCCCCTTTTTAACAAAAGAAACCACCAAGCTTCTCATTCACTCCCTTGTTATCTCTCGCCTTGACTATTGCAACTCTCTTCTCATTGGCCTCCTTATCCATAGGCTATCCCCTCTTCAGTCTATCATGAATGCTGCTGCCAGAATTATCCACCTTACCAACTGTTCAGTGTCTGCCACCCCTCTTCTCCAATCCCTACATTGGCTCCCAATCACCCAGCGAATTAAATTCAAAATACTAACCACATCATACAAAGCCATTCACAACTCTGCTCCAGCTACATCATCAATCTTGTCTTCAAATATCACTTAAACCGTCCTCTCCATTCCTCCCAAGACCTCCTACTCTCAAGCTCCCTAGTCTCCTTCTCCCATGCTCATCTCCAGGAATTCTCCAGAGCCTTTCCCATCCTCTGGAACTCTCTACCTCAATGTGCCCACCTATCTCCTTCTCTTGCTACCTTCAGGCAATCCCTGAAAACTCATCTCTTCAGGGAAGCCTATCACACCTCAAACTAATCTTTTACCTCTTCCATCAACTCATTCCCCACAGTTAAAACCTTTTGTACTACCTGCCCCACATTATTAGATTGTAAGCTCTTCTGACAGGGCCATATTGATCCTCTTGTATTTTATTGTATTGTAACTGTATTGTCTCCCTTTTACATTGTAAAGTGCTGTGTAAACTGTTAGCGCTATATAAATCCTGTATAATAATAATAGTGACACTTTATTAGAACAACACATAGGGCAATTTGTCACAAAGGGCACTTGGGTTTGGCACATTGCAGATCGGATAGACAGATTGCTGGGTGGGGCAGGGGAGGACCTAGCAGTCAGGGTACATACTGGTACAAATGACAAATTTAGAGGAAGATGGAGCATCTTAAAAAATGATTCAGGGACTTACAGTAGGTGCTATATAAGAGAAAAGGACCTCCAAGGCAGTATTCTCAGAAATGCTGCCTGTACCCTGATCCACACCAGAGGGGCAGCAGGTGCCAAGGGAATTTAACAAGTGACTGAAGAACTGATGCAGGAAGAAGGGTTTTGGGTTCAAGGAAAACTGGGATGACTTTTTGGTCAGTTACCGACTCTATTGCAGGCACTGACTACCCCTAAATGGGGGGCTCTGTTGGGGGAGAAAATGGTCAAAATTTGATATGGAATATAAGGGATGCCATTACTAATGAGGCAATGGAGGAGGTGGAATCCTTGTGGTTGAAGCTTCAAAGGGAAGAAACAGTAAATTAATAGTGGATGTATGCTATCCTATCCTAACCTGAAGGATGAAAGGAGATCTCCTCTCACAGTTAGAAATAGTTGCAACAGGGCAATGTTATTATCATAGGGATTTCAATTATCCTGGGCAAATGGAACTGCTCACTCATCTAAGGCTCATCCTTTCTTGAATGTCATGCAAGACAATTTCATGCGCCAGTTGGTGGATGCCTCAATTAGAAGTCAAGCTCTGAAAGACCTACTAAGTACAAACACCATGGAGCTGATTGCAGATGTGGAAGTAAGGGATAACTTAATGATCACAGAGTAATTATGTTCACCATAAATCACAGGAAATTGAGACACAAGGTAGAAGAACACTAAATTTCAAAATACCCAACTTTATTAAACTGTGCTCCATACTACACAATATTAAATGGGATCAAATTCTAGAAACAAAAAGCGCTTTAAAGACATAAAATAATGACATTAGCCAATGCATTCCAATAGGCAACAAATATAAAAGTAGTAAAGGTAAACCTGGGTGGCTAAATACTAAGCGTGAACATACAAAACTAAATACTATCATAAAAAGGCACATTCATGAGAAAAAAATGTTCTTAAAAAATATAAGGCCAAAGGGACACTGTCAGCATTCCAACAATACAAAGAATGCAATAAGAAATGTAAGAGCATGATTAGGGCAGCCAAGCTTGACTACAGAGCGGAGATGAGTAAAAACAAATCCCCCTAATCTTTTTAATAAAACATTATTCTCATCAGTTTTTATAAAGGAAAACGTCGAGTATAATAAACTATACAGTATTGTTAGTAACACAACATGGAATGTATCCTTGCAGCTAACAGAAGGCAGTGCTAAAAAAAGACTCGAAGACCCAATTGTCCTTAAGGAACTTAGCCATGTTATAGCCAGATCGTTAGTCTTAACCACTTAATCCCTGGAAGGATTTCCCCCCCTTTCTGACCAGAGCACTTTTTGTGATACGGCACTGCTTCGCTTTAACTGACAATTGCGTGGTCATGCGATGTTGTACCCAAAAAAAATTGACTTTCTTTTTTTCCCAATAAATATAGCTTTCTATTGGTGGTATTTGATCACCTCTGCAGTTTTTATTTTTTGCGCTATAAACAAAAAAAGAGCGACAATTTTGAATAAAAAAAAAACAATATTTTTTACTCTTTGCTATAATAAATATCCCAAAAATGTTTTAAAAAACCCCCAAATTTCTTCAGTTCAGGCCGATATGTATTCTTCTACATATTTTTGGTGAAAAAAATTGCAATAGGTGTATATTGATTGCTTTGCGCAAAAGTTATAGCGTCTACAAAATAGGGGATAGATTCATGGCATTTTTATGATTATTTTTTTTCTTACTAGTAATGGCGGTGATCTGCAATTTTTAGCAGGACTGCGACATTGCGGCAGACAGATTGGACACTTTTGACACTTTTTTGGGACCACTGACACTCATACAGCGATCAATGCTATAAAAATACACTGATTACTGTATAAATGTCACTGTCAGGGAAGGGCTTAACACTAGGGGGCAATGAAAGGGTTAAATGTGTTCCCTCTGTGGCGTTTCTAACTGTGGGGGCTGTGTACTGACAGGGAGTAGAGAGAGAAAGCTGTTCTTGATTACTGAGAACAGCAGAACTCTCTCTACTTCCCTGACAGAACGAGAATCTGTTTGTTTACACTAACAGTTCCCCGTTCTGCTTCTCGTTCCCACGATCATAAGTTGCTGGCGGACATCACGGCCACCGGCCACGCGCATCAGATTCCCCGGCATGCAACGGCGCGCGCCTGCTATAGCCATTTAAAGGGCCGCCGCACAGTCACGGCGATTAGCAGGAAAGTGCCGACCTGCCGCCGTATAATGACAGCGGCTGGTCGGCAAGTGGTTAATGAGACAAAACAGTTTCCTGACTGGAATAGTACCAGTTGAGTGGCGAAAAGCTAATCTGGTACCATTGTTCAAAAAAAGGGCCTAAATAAATACGTGGAAATCACAGACTAGTCAGCCTAACATCAGTAGTATGTAAACTATTGGAGGGGATGATAAGGCACCATGTCCAATAATTTTCTGAAAAAAATAGTATCATTAGTAGTAGCCAGCATAGATTTATGAAAGATCTTTCTTGCCAGACCAACCTGTTAACATTCTATGAGGAAATGAACTGTAATTTAGATATGGGAAGGCCTGTGGATGGGGATTTCTCCAAATGTTTGATACAGTACCCAATAAACACTTAAATTATAAATTGAGGTCTCCTGACATTGATCATAGTGTATGTTCCTGGATAGAAAACTGGCTACAAGAGTACGTCTAGGGGGTGGTGATAAATAGCATATTTTATCATTGATATAGGGTTGTAAGTGGGGTCCTGGGACCAACTCTGTTTAACTTGTTCATAAATGATATTGAGGTTTGTATGAATAGTTCAGTCTCAGTGGTTACTAATTACACAAAGCTAAGCAGAGTAATAACTTCACAACAGAACATAGCAATTTCACAAAAGGACCTTGACAGTGTGAAAACCCATGGTAAAAAAAACTATGGTAAAAAAACATTACAACAAACTGCAGAACAAAAAATAGCAGATAAAATATTAGTGGAAAAATAAATATAAAATATATGTGACTAAAAAGCAATACATATATTATATATAGAGAACAATAGGACTTTTAGAGGAAAAAAATAATACTTGTGATATTGTGAGCATCCAAAAGAAAGAAAAAGAGAAAAAAAAACCCAAGACAAATTATAAGAAAGGCTATAATAACATTGTAATGTAAGAAGGGACAAGGGGACATATACATATGCACAATAGGTCATAGTCAAGGAAGAGCACTTTGTGGAAACCCTGAAAACCAAGGGTAAAGATCCAGAAAGTATCCCTTTCACAACTTCTTAAGGGCTCTTTCACACTTACATGTCCGTTTTGACAGACTCCGCTGCTCAGCGGGGATTGATCTGTTGAAACCCGCTGAGCAGGCGGATGACAGGTCCATCTATGCTCACTGTGTAGGGACAGACCTGTCAGAGCTCTGCTCTCCTCTATGGGGGATCAGATAAAAAAACTGATTCGCCTGTCCGTTTTCATCCGAGCCGATCCGCCAGATGGATGGAAAATAGGGTTTCCATCCGACTAGATTTAGCAGATCAAAGCTGATCGGATGTCTGCGGACATGTCACCTCTGACATCCATCGCTCCATAGGGCTACATGGAGCGTCTGTTCAGGTCCGCCTGAAAAACTGACAGGCAGACCTGAACGGTGCCCACAAGTATAAAAGAGCCCTAAATCTTTCCGAATGTGTAAGGGTATAGATTCAATGATGCACACTTGTAAACCATCTGTGGACTCATTTCAGAGAAGTGTCTAGGGACATTATGTTTGGTGCTACCCTGTTCAAAAAATCTCAGAAGTTCTTAGAACCTGGTCTGAATAGTACAGCCCACATAAAGCAGGCTGCAATGGCGGGTCAAACAATAAACTACATAATCAGAAGAGCAGTTGTGAAAGGCCGAGATGGAAAAAGAATAAATATTTGGAGAAAAAGTTTTGTGCTTTAAAATATTTAAAGGTTAAACACTTTCTATTTTTGCAATGTAATGACACCATCAGGTCACAAAACATGTTGTTTTACTTGTACTCAGGAGAAAAGACTACAATTCTACCACTTTACAAAACTCTGGTTAGGCCTCATCTTCAGTATGCCATCCAGTTTTGGTCACCAGCCCTTAGGAGTGATGTGCTGGAACTCGAGAGAGTCCAGAAAAGGGCAACACAACTATTAAGGGGACTAGAGGACCTAAGCTATGAGGTACAATTACAGACATTAAACATATTCTCCCTACAGAAGTGACATTTAAGAGGGGATATGATAGTGATATACCTTAGTGAAATATCTTAATGGTGATTCTAGCACAGGGACAAAACTATTCAGTGTTAGGTCTCTTTAGAAGACACGTGGCCACTCAAGTTGGACAAAAAGCGGTTTTACCTTAGCTTGTATAAGAGTTTTTTTTACAGTGAGGATGTGGAACCCCCCACAGTTGGTGGTTTCAGCAAGGAGTGTTGATACATGAAAACATTTTTTAGTGTGCTTCCTAGCAAAAGAAATAAACAGGGATATGGGAAATGGTAGTGACACAAACACACACGTTGAACTGGATTGACTGGTGTCTTTATTCAACCTTACCATCTACATAACTATGTAACCTGGTAAATCTACAGCTTTCCACTAAGAGCAAGTGATGAACTATGAGGTGTAAAACAGCCTGCTGATGATAAGTATTAGATTACTAAGTACTAAGTATTAGAAGATGCACATTTTTAGACTCATATTTCAAGCACCAACTCAATAGTGACAGGTTGTTATCCTCTCATTATATGGGTGACATGCTTTCTAAAACAACCAAAAAAATAAAAAATAACAAAAGGAATCAGTCTGGCAGATTGGTTAGCTAATTGGTTATTGTTTGCAAATGGATCTTGAAGTAAGTGGTACTTTTCACACATCTAGAATTCACTGTCATTTGACAGAAAAATATAGCATATTATGAATTATCAAGAATTTTGACCATATTTTGCTTAAAGAGTAACTCCACTTTCCTGGGGAAAAAATAGAAATGAAAGAAAAAATAATATAGCATATATAATTGTGACACTAATCATATTGTAATTGAATGTTATTAAAATTTTCCTTCAATCTGCAGCCACTGTAAGTTTCTGAGAATGCATTGCAATATGGCTACCTGGAGTTGTTCTATACACAGAGTGTGTACTGACCACTCCCCAGAAACATTATTTCCTGCTTGTGTAAATGACTCACCAATTTTCCCAGAAGTCTGCCTAATATACAAGTCAAATATCAGGCATCCCCTGCAACAAAAATGTCATTTTTGGAGAGATACTTTTAATAGGAACACGTCTAAAGGGATGCAGGACCAGCAGCTTTCCTCATTAGTGCCCCGCAACTGCACACCTGACAGTTAATTAGGAAACCACTCCTATTAGACCCACTCAGTACAGAGGCACAGATAAATACAGAAGGATTTCTTCAGAATAACAAAAGATAGGCATCTGCAACAAAGGTTGTTATAATCCTTGCAATGTACATAGATCAACCAGAGGGGAATGTTTTTTTCTCAACAAAAATGGAGTTACACTTTAATATATTGATTTTCTATGATCATCAGCTCCATCTAGTGGCCATAAAACAGTATTTTTCCAGAAATACCATGATCAAGAAAATACTGCATTATGGCCATTAGATAGAGCTGGAAAGCATAGGAAATCAACATATTAAGCAAAAAATGGTCAGAACTCATGAGGGCTGGGCAAATGCTTGTGACATGCTTATGTCTGGGCATGTTTTTAAATATGCTGTACATCTCTGCAATACATAAACATTCCCTTTGTTTTGCCATTTATCCACTTCAGCCCCGGAAGGATTTCCCATGTTAGGATCAAAACACTATTTGCGATTTGGCACTGCGTCGCTTTAACTGACAATTGCACGGTCATGCAACGTTGTACCCAAACAAAATTTGCATCCTTTTTTTCCCACAAATAGAGCTTTCTTCACGTGGTATTTGATCACCTCTGCGTCATTTCTGATCACCGCTATATAAACAAGAAAAGAGCGACAACTTTGCAAAAAAAAACCAATATTTCTTACTTTTTGCTAAAATACATTTTAAAAAAAAAATAAAAAAAACAAATTGGCTGATTTATATTCTTCCCCATATTTTTGGTCAAAAAAAAAATTGCAATCGGCGCTTATTGATTGGTTTGCGCAAAAGTTGCCATGTTTACAAACCATGAGAATTTATTTCTGGCATTTTTACCAATTTTTTTTTTACTAGTAATTGCGGCGATCTGCGATTTTTATCGCGACTTTGATATTGGGGCGGACATGTCGGACATTTTTGACACTTTTTTGGGACCAATGATGTTTATACAGCGATCAGAAATTTAAATAGCCACTGATTACTGTGTAAATGTCATTGGCAGTGAAGGGGTTAGCCTGGGGGGAGGGCGATCTAGGGGTTAACTGTGTTCCCTGTGTGTGTTCTAACTGTGAGGGGGCTGGGCTGTCAGGGGCACCAGGGATCTAACTGATCCCGAGTACAGTGATGCCTGACAGAGCGGGGAACTGCCATGTTTACATCGGCGGTTCCCCGTTTTATTTCTCTGTCAAGCAATTTTGGCTTGCCAGCGGAGATCAAGTCCGCCCGAGCTGTGGCCACAACTCTGCAGAGTGCGGTGGGTACGAGAGTGCGCTGCCACTGGCTCATTCCCGCCCATGCTAGCCACTGTTTATAGACGGCGATTCGTGCTACAGAGCCACCCTGCAGCAGTAAATGTACGGGAGCCGGTCGGGAACCGATTAAATATGCTGCAAGTACAGAAAATGGCTGTTGATTTGCCAAAAATCCAGTGAACTTCTATTTTCCTGTAGTGAACTGACAACTCAGACTCTGCACTGAAATTCCAAGCAATAATGTCAGCCCTGGCCAAATTCTCCCCTGCTGCACTGCAACACACGTTTCTTTCTTCTCATGTACTATTTCAGTGCAAGAGAAGCTACAGTTAGCTCACTACGGGAAGTCAGATGCTTACTAGACTTGTGGCAGAGCAACAGGTAATTTTCTGGGCTTGAAGTGTTATAAAGAAATAAAACATGGGGAAATAAGTGTGTATAGTAGAGACTTACTGGATGTTTTTTTTTATTTTGAGCACGTTTAAATAATGTAGTACGTTTGACATGTGTTGCGTCGCAATGCACATTAATGTGTGCTGTCTTAAAGGATTTGTAAACCCTCAAGGTTTTTCACCTTAATGCATTCTATGCAGTAAGGTGAAAACCTCCTTTATTGTAGCAGCCCCCCAGAGCCCCCATTTTACTTACCTGAAGCCTGTCTTTCCAGCGCCAGGGCGAGCCCACCCGCTCCAGCCAGATAGATTGATAGCAGTGAAGCTACTGGCTCCCGCTGATGTCAATAAAATCCAATGATGCAGGAGCCGGGGGTGGGATCGAGTCCTGCTGTCTGTATCAATGGACACAGCAACAGGACATGGGAGCCACCTGCACGAGTGTCCCCAGGGAAGCCCTTCCCTATGGGGGCACTTGATGCGGGGAGGAGCCAGGAGCCATGTGGAAGGACTGCAGAATAGAAGGATCAGGGCCACTCTGTGCAAAACCCTTGCACAGAGGAGATAAGTATGACATGTTTGTTATTTAAAAAAAAAAAAAAAGAAGCTCTACAATCACTTTAAGACAATAGATTCATTTGAATGGACTGCCTAGGGCGCTACAAGGGACCAAAAATTCAGCATGTGCTATTTTCATCAATTCAGGGCAGGGAAGCGCACACAGATTTCCAATGAATGGAACTGCATTGCACCAAAGCATGTTAATGGACTGCATTGGTTTGAATTGGTCCTTAGTATAACTTAAAATGGTAGTAAACCCTCCTATTATTTTCAGCCAAGGAAGCTGCCATCTTGGCCTCTGTTTAATCTACAACTGCCATGATGCTGTACATGTGATCAGCTATGACACCAGCCATTGGATGGTTTGACAATTTGGTTTAGAGCACAACCAATAGGAGTCTTACATTTCCGGCACATGCCGGAAATGTAACTGGTTTTTAAACTGTCAAATGGATGGGTTTACTACTGCTTTAACTGTAGCTGAGAAAAATCAGCACCCCTGCCATGCCAGACAGGGTTGTGCTGTGTGGCAGAACTGTGAGTATCTCAGGATTGGATGCACAGAAATACAAATCTATTTCCAGATACAACAGCTCCCATACAGTACAGTATATCTTTTTCAACTTTATTTAGCTGTTTGCCTGTACATCAGTTGTATTGTCAGAGGAATATTAAATATGCTGCTTTCAAAATGTATGATTAGAAACAATGTTTATAAAGTCTCCCACGCAGTATAAAAAATAATAATAGCTTACAAAATATATTCCGTCTGAATTACAGCAATAAAAATGTAAAATCTACATGATAAGTAACACTGTAATAACACAGGTAAGAAGAAAATATCTAGTAAATATCAATTCAATTGTTAGGCACATTCAAATAACAAAATCAGGTTAGCGAGATGACGTAAACAGTGTTTATAACAAGTTAATAATAAAGGTAATCCTAACAAGAAAGCCATCATGCAGCCTTTCAAGTCCTCATTACAAAAAATGCTATAGCTGACTATTTCCACTCCCTTTCTGTAAAAGCCATTTAAAATAGATCTTTGAATTGATTGCAAATGTAAGAAGAATCCAGTAGTTTGTTTTATTACAAGAGGATAATCATTAGTTAGGAGAATGAATAAACACAATAAAGTAGAAGTAAAATCTAAAATAACCTATGGTTGAAACATTGCCTACCCACTGCTCTTATACATGATGCATACATTTTGTATGAAATCTCAATGTAAATTAATCGTCTTGTGACTGGTCACATGACCATTGAGATTCTGCTGCTCTGTGTAAGTGAGTGGCTGCTGCAAAGGAACTCTCTCCCCTGCCGACAACAACTAGAGCTGTGGAAGCTGGAGAGTGACATCACGGCTCTGTGTAATGTAGCCCTGTTGTTGGCTCACACTTTTACACAATGAAGCCAAAGCTTTACAGTCATGTGATCGCTCAGAAGAAGATTTAAAAAAAGGCATTTATGCTAAGATTTTTTTTTACAAACTATAAGCGGTTATTTTACCATGCTCTTTTACTTTATTTGTACGTTTACACATTCTGTGTAAACGTACAAGTGCCAAAAATGCTTTATTTATATATCTAAAAGGCCAATCTAAAAAAAAAAAAAAAAAATAACAATAAAGAACTTACGTTTTTACATAGGGGTCGGAATATCCATTTGCATCCATAGCTGCTAGATGTGCACATCTAATGATGCCTACTAAGAGCCCTGATTTTTGCGAGCTGTATTTTAAGGATATAAGAATTCTCCCACGTTCCTCCAAAGATTTATCTTCTGTTTTATCTATCTGTGGATGGAAGCACAAATGTTAATGATGATATAAAGAAGTTCATGCACAGCTGTCACAACAAAAAACACAATATCCATGCAGAACCTGATCTGTAAGTATAGAGATTATGAAAGAACCTGACATCCATTAAGCAGCAGGTGTATTTGTGCAGTTTGAATCTATTACCTATTTTTACCCTCATGTTAGCACAATAAAATAATTATTGACGTTAATTAAGCTAAAGGGTTAACAGAGATCGCTTTAGCAGTTTCAGGCAATTGATTCTAAAGAATAAAACCAATACAACATTATTCAAGAATAAAAACAATTTACATGTTTAGTAGGTAACAAAAGGACCAGGGTCCTGTTGCACAAAATTCACAGTACTGTTTTTGGGTGTACAGTCTTATACAAAAGTTTGACTACTCCTAGTCAAATCACATGGTTTAATCATTAGCTCAAAGAAAAGAAGGTAATATAAACTTTGCGGGGAACAAAATTAGACATGGTGAGGTCATGCAAATTCGACAGGACAGGAAACCCGGAACACACTGTATGTTTTATCTCCTCTTTTATACACATACTATTTATTTATTCGATTTTGCAACCAAGCACAGTGATACCACGATCATTAACCCAGGCATTGGTCAAGTCCTGCTGGAAAATGAAATTAGCATCTCCATAAAGCTGGTTAGCAGAGGGAAGTATGAAGTGCTCTACAATTTCCTGCTAGAGGGCTGCGCTGACTTTGGACTTGATAAAACACAGTGGACCAACACCAGCAGATAACATGGCTCCCCACGGACTGTGGAATCTTCACACTGGACCACATGCAACTTGGATTCTGTCAAGACAAGATCTCCACAATGATCAGCAGCGCTTAAAGCATAAGGACAGAAGGAAAAAGATGATTGTGATCCCAAAGTCTCTTAAAACATATCCATGCAAGAGTCTTCCTTACGATAATGAAATTCTCATCCCTGCTGGATGCCTGCATATGGTATTCTTTGGGACTTTGGGATCACAATCATCTTTTTCCTTCTGTCCTTATGCTTTAAGAGCTGCTGATCATTGTGGAGATATTGTATTGATATATTCTGAAATTATATTTAGCTGCTATTTATATATTGTTTTTATTGGTTATTGGACTTTCATTCCATTGACGCTGAGGTGAATGGGTATTTGGAGCGCGATGTATACTGTACTTGTTCTTAACCACTTCAATACTGGGCACTTAAACCCCCTTCCTTCCCGGACCAATTTTCAGCTTTCAGCGCTGTTGCAGTTTGAATGACAATTGCGTGGTCATGCGACACTGTACCCATATGAAATTTTTATCATTTTTTTCCACACAAATAGAGCTTTCTTTTGGTGGTATTTAATCACCCCTGGGTTTTTTATTTTTTGCGCTATAAATTAAAAAAGACTAAACATTTTCAAAAACAATGCATTTTTCTTCGTTTCTGATATAAAATTTAGCAAATAAGTAATTTCTCTTCATAAATTTTGACCAAAAATGATACTGCTACATTTCTTTGGTAAAAATAACCCAAGTTGCAGTTTATTTGGTGTTGGCGGCCAGACAGATGTTTTGGGGCCTGTGACAGATGTGACGGGGACAGACAGATGTTTTGTCTATGGTGACAGATGTGACGGGGACAGACAGATGTTTTGGGGACTGTGACAGGTGTGACGGGGACATACAGATGTTTGGGGACTGTGACAGATGTGACGGGGACATACAGATGTTTAGGGACTGTGACAGATGTTTTGTGTATGGTGACAGATGTGATGGGGACATACAGATGTTTTGGGGACTGTTTTATGGGGACACTGATGTGTATGAGGACAGGGGTATCAGTGGTGCTTGGTGCACTGTGTGGGGGGCGATCTGTGAGAGCTCTCTGCATGAAATCATCATCATGCAGAGAGCTGTCATATTGCTGCAGATTCCCCCCTCCCCCCCCCCGCACTGAGCTCTCACTGAGCTCGGCGGGGGGAGAACTGTCACAGAGACGTTCGTCTCTGTTTACAATGTGACGGCTGTGATTGGACACAGCTGTCACATGATCGGGAGGGCCAATCACTGCGCCCATATCCCGATCTCTGCTCAGCTGGATCCTGTGATCAGAATGATCACAGGATCCAGCCACAGCGCGCCGCGTGGCCGCGCTGCGAGCTCCCGTTCTGCAGGACGTTCATACACGTCCTGTCAGAACGGGGAAGCTCCCACCCGGCCGTATATATACAGTGGCCGGGTGGGAGGTGGTTAACAAGTTCTTAACAGGTTTATTAACTTGGATTCTGTGCCTCTCCAATCTTGCTACAGACTCTGGGACCTTGATTTCCAAATGAAATGCAAAATTATCCACAGTCCCTGATGATTTGGGGAGCCATGTCATCTGGTGTTGGTCCACTGTGTTTTATCATGTCCAAGGTCAGCACAGTCCTCTACCAGGAAATTCTAGAGCACTTCATGCTTCCCTCTGCTGACCAGTTTTATGGAGACGCTGATTTCATTTTCCAGCAGGACTTGGCACCTGCCTACACTGCCAAAAGTACCAATACCAGGTTTAATAGTCATGGAAATAGAAAATTTTCTTGAAAAAAAAAATGTGCTTGGCTATTTTATAGCAAAATAATGTGATTGCCATGTCAGTGCTGACACAGAAATGGCTTTATTAACAAACAAAGCCAACTCCCCTTTTCACACTGGGGCGGCGGGTCCGTTAGCGGTAAAGCGCCGCTAGTTTTAGTGGAGCCTTACTGCTGTTTAAGCGGCGCTTTGTCGCCACTAGCAGATCGCATTTAACCCCCCCAGAAGGGGTTAACAAGGGGTTAAAAGTGCCCGTGTTGCGGCGCTTCAGAAGTGCTATTCAGGCGCAAAGCAAACTAACAAGTGCTGCCCATTCATTCCAATGGGTAGGGGCGGTGTAGGAATGCTGTATACAACGCTCCCACACTGCCTCAGAGATGCTGCTCGCAGGACATTTTTCCCGTCCTGCAAGAGCACCGCCCCAGTGTGAAAGCACTCGGGCTTTCACACTGGGGTGGCAGGAGCAGCAGTTTTCAGGTGCTTTACAGTCGCTATTTTAAGCGCTAAAATGCCTGAAAACTGCTTCAGTGTGAAAGGGGTTGTACTGACCACATCCCTAATCCTTTATTTATAAACAAAGTTATGTGATTGCTAGGTCAGCACTGAAATGGCAATAACACGACTTTGTATAAAAACAAAGGATTTGGTATAGCATTAGCATCAGTATAGCTACTTTCACATTGGGGTGGCGGGTCCACTAGTGGTAAAGCCCCTCTCGTTTTACCGTTGTTTTATCAGCGCTTTTCAGCCCCAAGAAGGGGTTAACAAGGGGTTAAAAGCGCCCGTGTTGTGGCACTTCCAAAGCACTTTTCAGGTGTTTCTGAAGCACTGCCCATTCATTTCAATGGGCAGGGCGGTTTAGGAGCGGTGTACACACCGCTCCTAGATTACCCCAAAGTTGCTGCTTTTTTTCCCATCCTGCAAGTGCATCGCCCCAGTGTGAAAGCACTCGGGCTTTTACACTGGGGTGGCAGGAGAGGCAGTTTTCAGGTGCTTTACAGAAGCTATTTTTAGCGCTAAAATGCCTGAAAACTGTCTCAATGTGAAAGTGCCCTTAGAGGTGCCTTGTTCCTCTTTAATATCTAGCATAGTGTTACTACCTAAATAGAAACCATGTTTTGGCACAAGAAAAAGTCCCCCCCCCCAAAAAAAAAGAGAGGTTAAAGGATTAGTCACCGGTTTATAAACTGCCTGTTGGTAACAATGTTTCCTGGCTCAGCCCCATGTCAGCACACCTCGGGTCAACCCCGCCCCCTTGACCCCGTATAGGACATCCCTGTAAAGAGCATAAAAAGACAGCAGTACCTGGAGACGATGTTCTTATCCTGTCCTTGCTCCGGACGTCCTGATTTCCTGCCGTCTGTCCCTGCGGTGGAAGGTCCCAGTTCAGGGGGGTAAAGCCCTCGGATGGTGACGCTCCTGGTGCCGGAGGTAGCGCTGGCATAAAACTGCCATCAGTCGCGCGGGAACAGCCATCCTGGGCTTCTTGCTAGTATGCCTGTCTGTGCTGTGGGGGATAGGTGGACTTCAGGTGGGCGCCGCTGCTCCATTCTCCTCCACTTCCAGGTTCTGCGTTCCACCCGGCTGGCGCGCCACGGCACCTTCCCTGATTGGCCAGGCGGGCGCAGCTGTGATGGTGCGCCGTCGGGCTGCGCCTGATTGGCCGGCGGGGGGGGGGCGGCAGTTTTAGATCCAGGGGAGAGCGGCACCTGGTGTCTATTCTTGAAGTTTATCTTGCCCTCCCATATTGAATGCTAGTTAAATCCCGAGGTGTGCTGACATGGGGCTGAGCCAGGAAAACGGAAAATTGTTATCAAATACTTACCGTAATTTTTCTTTCCTGGCTCTGCCCCATGGCAGCACATTCCCACCCTGGGCCGTCGCAAGCTAGTTACAGAACACCGTCTCCAGGTACTGCTGTACTGCTGTCCTTTTATGCTCTTTATAGGGATGTCCTATACGGGGTCAAGGGGGCGGGGTTGACCTGAGGTGGCTGCCATGGGGCAGAGCCAGGAAAGGAAAATTACGGTAAGTATTTGATAACAATTTTCCGTTATTTCAACATGTCTTTAAACAATATAAGGTAAGTTACAGGAGGACCCTTGTGAGATATTTAAAAATACTATTTTACTATATTCCCTTGTTCTTCAATATTAGTTTCTGTTATATCAGATTAATGTCAAATTAGGGGCAAACTTTTCTGTTAAAGCCCCTGGCGATTCTTCACATCACTGTTTAAATTACAAAGCTGCCTTCATTATTGCATTTGGATTTCACTTCAATTAAAGAGCAGCCTTGCAGCTACACAAAGCTGCAAGGCTGCTCTTTAATTTGAGTTTGAGTGAAGTGCTATGTAAATCAGTGATTTTGCTATTAACACCATTCGCAACTGCTAAACTTGTTTGTATCGGTGGAGCTGTTAAATAAGGACTTGAAAATGATATATGACAATAAAAAGTAGGCTTTGGAGACAAGCCTTGTACATGTGTAAAACACAGGCACACACACAGTCCTAAAGGTGAAAAGGGCTTCTTCAGGCCGTTGTACCCCTAAAGTACTACATGTAGGGTTTGCTTAAATGCACTGTTTTCCATAGAAAAAAAAAACCACAGGGTTGCAGTTTACCTTTATAGTGGGTCACTATTCTTTAAGGAGCCTCCTTGAAATATTTTCTACAAATGAAAAATATTTCACTTATTGGCCACTTTATAAGTGATTTTTAGGATAGATAGCCAAATAGTTTGCACACATAAAAAATATCTAGGTTACTAATCTAACTCCTTCTGAAAATGTTGTTGCCTAGCTGTCATGATATTCACATGCCTTCAGTCCTTTGTAAGTCACTGACTCAGTATCTAAATCAGGAGTTGTGACTTCTTTCTAAATTTAACATAATAAGATGGCAGCAATGGCAGCCTATATACAGTATCTCACAAAAGTGAGTACACCCCTCACATTTTTGTAAATATTTTATTATACCTTTTCATGTGACAACACTGAAGAAATTACACTTTGCTACAATGTAAAGTAGTGAGTGCACAGCTAGTATAACAGTGTACATTTGCTGTCCCCTCAAAATAACTCAACACGCCATTAATGTCTAAACCGCTGGCAAAAAAAAGTGAGTACACCCCTAAGTGAAAATGTCCAAATTGGGCCCAATTAGCCATTTTCCTTCCCCCGAGGTCACGTGACTCGTTAGTGTTACAAGGTCTAAGGTGTGAATGGGGAGCAGGTGTGTAAAATTTGCTGTTATCGCTCTCACTCTTTCATACTGGGCACTGGAAGTTCAACATGGAACCTCATGGCAAAGAACTTTCTGAGGATCTGTAAAAAAGAATTGTTGCTCTACATGAAGATGACCTAGGCTATAAGGAGATTCCTCACATGTGTGGTTTGAACAACGTTTCATAAGCGGGCAGGACTTACGTATGCGTTCGCTTCTGTGCGCGAGCTCAGCGGGACGGGGCGCTTTCAATTTTTTTTTCTAATTTATTTTACTTTTTATTTTTTATTTTTACACTGTCCTTTTAAAAAAATGTTTTGATGACTTTTATTCCTATTACAAGAAATGTAAACATTCCTTGTAATAGAAAAAAGCACGCCAGGACCTTTTAAATATGAGATCTGGGGTCAAAAATACCTTAGATCTCATATTTACACTAAAATGCAATAAAAAAATTTAAAAAATAAAGTGACATTTGAAAAAAAAATGCCCCCTTTAAGAGCTATGGGCGGAAGTGACATTTGACATCGCTTCCGCCCTGCAATGCTATGAGCCGAGTAGGTGGCATCTTCCTCTCACAAGCATTGCGGCGGCTGGATCGGATCGTCTCGGGTGCTACTGGTGGGTCCGGTAAGCAGCGGAGAGGACTGGAGTGTGGCAAAAGTGATCTTGCAGCAATATCCGCCGCAGAGAACACTTTTATCTGAAACAGAAACGGCTGCTGAAAAAAACGATACCGGGGTTATGGTAGCTATCTGAATAACAAAAAATTTGTCCGAGTATTAATTCGGAATGAAACGAACCGCACATGTCTAATTACAATGTCTCCTATCTGTACATGCTGAGAGGTACAGATAGGGAATTAAGCCATGGGGATTTCAAATCCATGGATCAGTGAAACGGCATCCCGTGTCTGACAGTGGGGGATCGCAGGACTCTGATACAGCGGGGACAGGGGGGATGGGGAGGGGGTCCAATGTAAGATTTTCTGTAAAGGTGAACTTACACTTTAAGGTAGGTTGAAAAGCATATGTAAAGGAAGAGTTTCATTGTTCTACAAAATGACTGTGCCGAGTGTCCCTATTGTGTGGATACAAGGACTGCTATATATGTGTGCTGCGTATACAGAGGATAGGTTCGGAGGTTCAGATTTTATTTATCCATGTTCAGTGGTTCAAGTTTAATGTCCTTTTAAGGCCCTCACACATCACAAGGCAGTTGTGAGTACCTATGCCTATTCCCTGGGAAAATAAGGTTTTATCCTACTTATACTTGTTTTTGGCAAATATTGGTCATTGACTGAACTCTAGCATTAAAAGATAAAAGTGGGGAATGTGGAAAACTGCGCACCAAAATTCCTACATGCAGGACAAGGACAGCTACTCATGCATTATGGGAAAACTGCATTGCATCGGTGTGAAAGCGCCCTAATATGTAAACTGTAGCAGTCCAAAAAATCACAAAGATTACTTACAGGCAGTTGTTTTTCTAGACAGATGCTAAAATTTTTGGTTTGGTTGGGCTTCAGTTTTTTCAGAGGAATTCTTGTTTCACCAATGAACTCATTGTGTCGGAATTTATCCTCATCACATACTGAAATTCTAGGTGACACAAAGAAAAAAAACACTTAGAAAAAACTCTTTTGACATAGAAAACAAATGAAAAAAAAAGTGCATTTTTGCATGAATGTTTTCATTTTGCTAAGGATAAACATTTAACTCTATTAAAAGGAAATATCACGTCGTTAAGCATCTATGCACTATAAATGAAACAAGCAGCTCACTAGAAACAAGAAATCAGGCAGAAAATAACACATAGGAAAACATCCAGAAAGGAGATAATACATGAAGAAGCCAAGATCCCACAGACATAAAAGTGAAAATGCATTAGTCCTAATGTATCCTATTTAGTTAAGTAATAAAAAACTAAATAAGTCAGCAGTAACATGTTATTCTAATGTAGTAAACTGTCATTTTTGAGTGACACATTTTTTGTTATAATTAAAATGTTCATAACTAAGTTATACATATTTTGAGCACTGTGATCTATTACATCAGAAAGTATAGAAAGCATTAAAGTGACAATAAAGGCTGTTTTTCTTTTTGCTAAAATAAGAAAGATGTTATATTTGCTGGCTCTGTGCAACATTATTGCACAGAGCAACCCTTTACCTCCTCTTTGGCAGTGCCCCTCCCGCTCTGTCTGCTTCTCTCTCTTCTGGGTTCCTCCTCAGCAAGCCTGGTGCTAGGGAGGCACCTGTACGCACACGCTTGCGACACACACAGCCCAGTAAGCCACACCCCCACTCCTACCTCACAAGGGTTTGACTGACAATAGCAGGAGCCTATGACAGTTCTGGAGTTGTTACAGGAATCAGAAAAGTATTAAGGAATGGGGGCGAGTAGGACAAGTAGTGGGGCTTTTTTACTTTAAAGCGGAGTTCCGCCCACAAAACAATTTTTACATCTTTTACGTCCTCTAATTAATAGGAATCACTTTTGGAGCAACAAAAAAAATTTCTACTCACCCTAAGTACCCTGTTGCTAGGCGGTGGATTGTAATTGGCCACTTCCAGGTCTGTGGCACCGTGCATCACTTCCTGCCCCCATGTGTTCCTGGGAAATGTGAGTCATCATTTCCCAGGAGTCAGTGGGCATCCCTGAGCTGTAAAATCGCGCCATTTCCCGACCGGAAATGACGCGATTTTTGCTGGGGGGAGATTGCTTATCTCAGTTGCCATAACAACTGGGCGGGACATTCTTTGGTCACCGCCTGTTGTGATGGCAACAAGATAAACAATCAGCGCTGCACACGGCGATTCACTGCACATGTGCGAGATCGGGAGGTTACCCAGCATGCACATTTTCCAGGAAGAAGGTGAAAGAAGATGCGAGTGGGCTTTAGATGCCCACAATCAAAATGGGAAAGCCCAGGGAACCAAATTCTGCAAAGTAAGTGAAAACAAACAATAGATACTAATCGCAATTAAAAATAGCAATACCTTTATTGATCTTATGGATATAAGCTAATGGGATGCAAGAAAAAAAAATGATGTGGGGGGAATTTTTAATGCAAAGAATGCAAGAAGGTAAAACAACTTTAAAGTGGTTCTAAAGGCCGAAGGTTTTTTTGTATCTTAATGCATTCTATGCATTAAGGTAAAAAAAACTTCTGTGTGCAGCAGCCCCCCTAATACTTACCTGAGCCCCATCTCTGTCCAGCGATGTTGCACGAGAGCCTCGGCTGTCTGGGACTCTCCCTCCTCATTGGCTGAGAAGCAGCAGGCGCCATTGGCCCTCACTGCCGTCAATCAAAATCAGTGAGCCACTAAGGAGAGAGAGGGGGCGGGGCAGGGCCGAGCTGAAGCGCCATGTCTGAATGGACACACAAAGCAGCGGCTCGGCTCAGGTGCCCCCATAGCAAGCTGCTTGCTGTGGGGGCACTCGGCAGGAGGGAGGGCCCAGGAGCGCTGAAGAGGGACCCGAGAAGAGGAGGATCTGGGCTGCTCTGTGCAAAACTAACTGCAAAGAGGAGGTAAGCATGATATGTTTGTTATTTTTAAACAAAAACAAGACTTTAATATCAGTTTGAAACTTTGCCTCTGTACATGAGCTTCCTGTATTAAAATATAACTAAAGGCAAAACCTTTTTTTTCCTTTGGATAGAGTGGAGACGGATTAGAAAACCTGTCAGGTTTTTATTGCTTTCTGTGTCCACCGTTAGGGAGATTCACCCTCTTAATTTATCTTGTCTACCATTATCATTGAAAGTGAAGGTAAAACAAAAGCCCAAATTTTGGGTTGTCCCCAGTAAAGTAACAGAGGAAAAATCTTCCAATGGAAAATCTAGGTCTGGTGACCTGGGGGCCCCCAAGAAATTCCCCTAATTTGCACGGATTTCCTGTCACTGCCTATTTTGGCTATGGGACAGGAGGTAAAAGTAAATCTCTCCAATTAGATATAAATGGGGAAAAAACTGACAGGAGTTTTAACCCTCCCTTACTCCAAAAAAAAAAAACCTATAGTTCTACTTTAAGTTTGGTCACTGCTGCTTTTTCTCATGTAGCCCCCCCCCCTGTAGCTTTCTGCAGGTAACATGTAATGAGTGGGACTGTTGGGTCCTTCCCACAGCTCTGCTCTCTGCTATGTGCAGCACAGTGATGACATCATCACCACTTTTAATAGGTTTGCAAAGGTATTTGATGTAAATAAAGTGAATTTATATTCTTTGTGACTATTGAGGAATGCATTTAAATGAAATTCGACCGCCTGGAGTTTAGCTTTTACAGACACTGGTTTCCTTTTAGAAGAACTCGGTATGGAGACAATGTGGCTTATTTACTAAAGGAGAAGACAATGTTTGTTTAGCTTAATAATTATTATTTACTTTGAATGCCAAATCAAGGATTTTTGCCTGTGATAGGATAATTCAGTTTGGAACAGCTTCATATTATACCTTAAAGTGATTGTAAACCCAGTTCATGAAATTTGACCTAGGCACATATATCTGTAGTGTTTAATTATCTCTCTCCAAAGTCCGAAGTCCCATGTCTTTCCGCTGCTCCGTTCCTCTGTTATCAGCAGACTCGCTTCTGACAAGTCCTTCGACACAAGAGATAAAAGCAGCTGGAAATTTGTGCTGTGAGGGGTGCTTAGAGATAGATAAGCAGAGAGCTTGTCTATTCTCAGCACAGCTCTGTATGTTTCTTCATTCCTCTGCCTATGTGGAGGGGTGTGTGTGCCTTTCCTCCAATCAGCTCACACACTGTAAGCCCAGACTCCACACCCACTGCTGGAAGAGGAAGAAAGATTTTTAACACGATCTGCACTTTCTAAAGGGTGTAGAAAGGCAAAGACAGCAGATATACATGTAAAATGTATGTAGGGAGATTTGTTTCATCTCTGTGTATCATCCTGAGGCTGTTCACTTCACTAGGTATAGGTTTTATAGGTATAGGGTTTACAACCACTTTAAGCAAAATAACAATGAGTTTTCTAGTCCTTAGAAAACCATGCACTGGAGCAATATATGCCAACATTTTATTTAAAAGGTTGAATCTTCCCTATCATTATAGTGCAGACTCACCGCTCAAGGGCAGCACAGCTCGTGGGGATCTGGTGTGCTGACTCACAAAGGCAGGTGCAGGCTGATGAAGCAATCAAGTAGTAACAGCAGCAAGGTTGGAAGTAGCCGCACTCAAACGATCCAATTTCCAAAAATGTTTTTATTGCATCAAAAGGGTGATACAGACAACGTGTTTTGCACCCTACAGTAGGCGCTTACTCATAGCTTGACCAAAATATGTGACCAGTGCATATATATAACAAAACATACATAATGATTAGACATTTTTTGTTTCATTATGTCAGGATATTGATATGGTTTGTATAGTATAGAGGGTTACATTTAATCACGGTTATACCTGAAGTGAGTTAACGTGGTGTTTTCTTTCTTTTTTTTATCACCATCCAATAAACAATATTGTGTTGTTTACACATGGGTATTTTCTGCCACGTATACATTCTCCAGGTTTTGCTGTGGCTCCTCCTGATGTCAATTGCTGAATTGTTCAATTGCTTGATTGTCTAATCATTATGTATGTTTTGTTATATATATGCACTGGTCACATATTTTGGTCAAGCTATGAGCAAGCACCTACTCTAGGGTGCGACCATCTAGTTCAAGAGAGAACGTTCTTACCAGTATCTATTGGACCGGCTTAAAACTAGGTAGATACTCGTCGAAATTAAGACGTTTTCTCGTCATACTACTATCTCTTCATTGTCGTCGTTCCAACCTTCATCGGCGTGAGTTTGCTAGGTTAAAGGTTTTTACAAAAATAACGTAGTTTTCCCACTATGTCTGTTGCTTGTCTTCCAGGTCGACTGCGCGAAGCGTGGGATCTCATCCACGAACGAGTATCGAACTGGTTTTATACACTGGTCACGTATATATATTGTTTTGTATGTATTACTAATCTGTTAGTTCGTTAACTTGTTA
>BLSH010016179.1:2230202-2255787 GCA_018402905.1 Glandirana rugosa | reverse complement strand
ATGTTTTTATTGCATCAAAAGGGTGATACAGACAACGTGTTTTGCACCCTACAGTAGGCGCTTACTCATAGCTTGACCAAAATATGTGACCAGTGCATATATATAACAAAACATACATAATGATTAGACATTTTTTGTTTCATTATGTCAGGATATTGATATGGTTTGTATAGTATAGAGGGTTACATTTAATCACGGTTATACCTGAAGTGAGTTAACGTGGTGTTTTCTTTCTTTTTTTTATCACCATCCAATAAACAATATTGTGTTGTTTACACATGGGTATTTTCTGCCACGTATACATTCTCCAGGTTTTGCTGTGGCTCCTCCTGATGTCAATTGCTTAATTGTTCAATTGCTTGATTGTCTAATCATTATGTATGTTTTGTTATATATATGCACTGGTCACATATTTTGGTCAAGCTATGAGCAAGCACCTACTCTAGGGTGCGAAGCGCGTCAGCTGGACCTTCTGTTCGTTGTCTGTATCACCCTTTTGATGCAATAAAAACATTTTTGGAAATTGGATCGTTTGAGTGCGGCTACTTCCAACCTTGCTGCTGTTACTTCTCTATCATCATACTGCTCTTTTGCAGAATTAAAGCTGCTCATAGATGGATCAAAATTCGGCCAGGTTATCTATGACCATTCTTGCAAGAGAGAACTTGATCTACCGATCAGCTTCTCTCAAGCTGAAATGCTGGAATATTTCCACTCGATCAGCGCAAGCAAATCAATCAGCTGCAGCTCTGATCAGTGTATTCTGACAATGGAGGAGCCCCTGCTATCAGAAAATAATAATGTAGCACAGGGGTAGGCAACCTTAAAGAGGTGGAGATCTACCTGAACAACATGGGAGAAGTCAAAGATCACTGGGCACAGTGTCACCTCCTCACACTTGATTTAAACCTCTAATTGCCTATTTTACCATGTCACAATCACGCGCATTGCATGCCAATTTATGGGACAGATCTAACTGTTCCCGAACACTTGGAACAGTAGATCTGGTTCATGTCCCCTGACCGAATGGGGATCCGCTGTGTTTACATTGGCGGATCCCCGTTCTGCCTCTGTAACAGGCGATCGTGGGTCACCGGCGGACATGGAGGCATTCACGCAGTGGGTGCGAGAGCGTGCTGGCGGCAGCACGCTCCCACCCACAACTGTGCTTGAGCAAGCCGCCGTACAGCTATCACGATTTGCGCAGGAGAGACGACTTGCTGGCGGCTGGTCGGCAAGCGGTTAAATCAGGTGGTTCACCAAGTCCGCAGGATATAATAGAAGTCAATGGCTAAGAGCAGCAAACCCACAGGTACACTGCACTTTACCTGCGATGTAGGTAAACTGCAACACATCCGTGAGAAAGCAGCCCTGTAGTATTATGTCCAGTGTATTGCTTCACACTAACCTGAAGATCTCTTCTTTCCTGCTGCTGGCAGCACTCTGGAGACCGCCAGCCCGGATAAGAGATGGCGTGTAGTTGGTATCCACATGGGACAGGAGCCAGCACTACAGAGGAGCCATTGGCTTATGCGGCTCTTGCTCCATACTACAGCTCCAACTTTACATGTAGTCCCACTGCATTGCACTGTTTGGTGCTATGGGATGGCAGGTCAGCAAGCCAAGACCGTGATCACCAGTCACCTGTCTGCAATCTACTGGTAGATTGCGATCTATGCATAGCTGACCCCCGGTGTAGCGGGTAGGATTCCCTCATCAATCTCAAATGTGTGGATGAGGAAATTGGTTCCATTTTTAATCAGCCAGCTGGATGATCAAAAAAAAAAAAAGATATATCTATGACCAGCTTTAATCACATACAGTATCTCACAAAAGTGAGTACACCCCTCACATTTTTGTAAATATTTTATTATATCTTTTCATGTGACAAGATTGAAGAAATGACACTTTGCTACAATGTAAAGTAGTCAGTGTACAGCTTGTATACCAGTGTAAATTTGCTGTCCCCTTAAAAAGTAACTCAACATACAGCCATTAATGTCCAAACCACTAGCAACAAAAGTGAGTACATCCCTAAGTGAAAATGTCCATATTGGGCCTAAAGTGTCAATATTTTGTGTGGCCACCATTATTTTCCAGCACTGCCTTACCACAACATCATGGAGCTGATGGATGACCTTGCACTCCTCCACCTTCTGTTTGAGGATGCCCCACAGATGCTCAATAGGGTTTAGGTCTGGAGACATGCTTGGCCAGTCCATCACCTTTACCCTCAGCTTCTTTAGTAAGGCAGTGGTCCTCTTGGAGGTGTGTTTGGGGTCATTATCATGTTGGAATACTGCCCTGTGGCCCAGTCTTGAAAGGGGGGGGGGGATCATGCTCTGCTTCAGTATTTCACGGTACACGTTGGCATTCATGGTTCCCTCAATGAACTGTAGCTCCCCATTGCTGGCAGCACTCATGCAGCCCCAGACCATGACACTCCCACCACCATGCTTGACTGTAGGCAAGACACACTTGTGTTTGTACTCCTCACCTGGTTACTGCCACACATGCTTGAAACCATCTGAACCAAACATGTTTATCTTGGTCTCATCAGACCACAGGACATGGTTCCAATAATCCCTGTCCTTAGTCTGTTTGTCTAGCAAACTGTTTGCGGGCTTTCTTGTGTATCATCTTTAGAAGAGGCTTCTTTCTGGGACGACAGCCACGAAGACCAATATGATGCAGTCTGTGGCGAATGGTCTGAGCACTGACAGGCTGACCCCCACCCCTTCAACCTCTGCAGCAATGCTGGCAGCAGGCATACATCTATTTCCCAAAGTCAACCTCTGCATATGACGCTGAGCACATCTACTCAACTTCTTTGGTCGACCATGGCGAGGCCTGTTCTGAGTGGAACCTGTCCTGTATGGTCTTGGCTACCCTGCTGCAGCTCCGTTTCAGGGTCTTGGCAATCTTCTTACAGCCTAGGCCAGCTTTATGTAGAGCAATAATTCCTTTTCCAGATCCTCAGAGAGTTCTTTGCCATGAGGTGCCATGTTGAACTTCCAGTGAACCAGAATGAGAGAGTGAGAGCGATAACTCCAAACTTAACACACCTGCTGCCCATTCACATGAGACCTTGTAACACTAACGAGTCACATGATATTGGTGAGGGAAAATGGCTAATTGGGCCAATTTGGATATTTTAACTTAGGGGTGTACTCACTTTTGTTGCCAGCGGTTTAGACATTCATGGCTGTGCGTTGAGTTATTTCGAGGGGACAGCAAATTTACACTGCTGCATTATACAAGCTGTACACTCACTACTTTACATTGTAGCAAAGTGTCATTTCTTCAGTGTTGTCACATGAAAAGATAAAATATTTACAAAAATGTGAGGGGTGTACTCACTTTTGTGAGATACTGTATGTCCAGGGGTGGACAGAAACCAGAAACAAGATAAGGAATGAGTTATCACAGTTTGGGCCCTGTGTTAAAATGAGGCTTTAAAATATTAACTGTATTTTTTTGGCTTACATCAATCAATCATTTTTTAATCATTCTGGAATGAAAAGGATACCCAGTAAACGGCAACCTTGACATAAATATTAAACTATTGTGTATAATTAACAAATGCTTATGTTCTGCTTTGTAAATATGATCCACAGTGTAAGAAGCTAATTGTTGCTATTGAAGTGATGGACTATATTGAAGAAAATATTGAAACTCTTGAAATGTGAACATCAAGTTAATCAAAGATGGTACATTAATGATTATTTTTTTTAGACTAGCATTCATTTGATGTCTCTTTGATCATTTTCAGCTGCTTTCTAGATGTTTTCGCGCTTAGGAATTATTTCTATTCACTGCATTTTCAATTAAAATCTTCTCAAGCATAGAAGAATTTTCATTGCTCTGTTTGTGAAACACCATTTTACAATGAACAAAAACATGTACTCTGCTATCCATCTGTGACTACTACATTATAATAATCCAAGCCAACCACACATAAAACACTAATTACAGTTATTTGTGATGACTTGTATGTTTGTGAATTGTTCTGTGTTCTCATATTATTTGTATGAATGGTTTTGCACGGATCATTTATCAGCATCACCTCCAGTGCATGTCCTAGGCGTGCTCTCGATAAACAAGCATCCACCAATACTATGAACACATTTTTTGATCACTGACTTTTAAATAATGTAATGTCTCCATGGAAACAAGTTTTAACTTCTGATAATACTGATAACTTCTGATTTAAAGTGTCTTTTAATCCAATATTTGTTTGGCCAGCCATCATTTGTTTCAAAGAAGCTAGACAGAAAGCTTGAAAACAATCCAAACAGCAATACCAATGCCATTGGGTATTGTTCTGTTGTATTATGTTCCTTGGCAGTCGGGTGTTCCATGCACATTATAGAATCTAACTAGGATGACCCATTCAGCTACAGAAGGTAACTGTTGCATGCACCACTGAGAGGGGATGACAACTGGCAGCTGTAGGCAAATGGCATATATTAACAATCTTTATAGATTTTCCAGTAGCTGGCAGTACGGAGAGTAAAGGTTTAAGGACTATTTAGGATGTTTGTTCCCATCAGTTTAAGGCAAATCAACAGTATATGTCTTAGAATTTTTCAATGAGAGGGCAGGCCCATCTAATGTGGATCATGTCTCCTTTTAGAGAATATCCATCTTCAATGGCTGCCAGGGAGAGAGGGGTAAAAGAGGTGTTATTATTTAACCCAGGATTTTGCATAACATGTATGTATCCATTCCAATTATGTTGCAGTTTCTAGGAAAATGCCTTAGGGATCTAGGCATCTTAAAGTAATCTTAAAGAGATGTCCAATTTAAGAATGTTGATTTTTTTCCAGCCAAGAAAAATGTTTATGGTCATATCTGGTCAAGTCTGTTATTTTTATTTGTAAAAATGGTTAAAAAAAAGTTAAAGTCATAGAAAACAGTTGTGAGATATTGGAAGGTATTTCTATCCATAACTATTTGCGAGCCTTACTACAGATTTTAAATGGGAGAGTGTCTTATAGAAGAACCATATGGGGTGGTGTCGGAGAGATATTGAGAAGCTTAGATTCAGAGAAATATATATATTTTTTAATCAAATACTTTTTATTAAGTTTACTTTTTTACACATATAGAGACAAAACACATAACAAACGTCATTACAAAACAAGACAATAATAAATAAATATGACAATATTGTTTTCCGGTATATATCAGTTATCCCTGAGGAATGTTAACGTTACAACACAATCATCATAGAACAGCATCCGTATCGCCAGAGTGAGGAAGATCATCCAAACTTGTATCATGAGGGTCAGTTTCTGCCCACCCTGCCATCTGTTGCATCTGAGATGCCAAAAAATATAACCTAGCATTAGGAGGTCCGAACCCACAACCATCCTTAGGAAGCCGTAAAGCACTGATCCTGGCCTTTCCATGTTTCCATATCAGTTCTCAAAATAACGTATCTATCTGTCTAAATATGTGTTGGAGTATCCAAACTGGACAATTTTATAGCATAAAAAGAAGCTGGGGCATCCACGCCATTTTTTATCAAATTGACCCTCCTTACTACTGACAATGGTAATTTACACCAAACAGCACTAACTTTGCACATTTTTCACAATAATGGAAAAACATTCAAGTTAGGATACTCTGCCACATTATGGGACACCTCTACTCCTAAATATTTAAAAGATGTAACCAACTTTATTTGAGTAGCTACAAACGGGAGGGGGAACAGCAATTGTCTTCTCCCAGCGTAGGGGCGGGCAGGGGAAGCCGTTCTTGCCGGGGGGAAAACAGTGATTATCGTTAGCGGCTATAGCAGCCACTAGCGGTAATCACAAGAGAAGCTTGGGATAGGAGAAATATGTGCCTCCAGGACTGACCTGGGAATTTTGTTTCTGGGAAAATGCAGTTGGACACCTTAGTAAGGTAAACCCAGCTGGGCCTGGACTTTTCCCTGCTGTGGTTTATCTATTTGAAAGGAGCAGTTCCTCTTCTATCTAGTCAAGTTGACCACAGTGGATCGAGTGGCACTGACCATTGCTGGTAGGGCTGTATGAGCTATATAGTTGACTATTCTGTTTTGTAGCTCTTCTGAATGGTCTTTGGGATCAGGAAATGGTATTCACTGAATGGGTCAAGGATTGAGAAAGGGGCTTGTACGTATTCATTTTTAGAGTTCATAATGTGTGGGATATAGGTTTGGTTGGAGCAAGGGTGGAGGGCAAGTGCTAAGGGTCTGCAGCATTTGTTGCTTTATTCATAACATTGGTATGTATGTTTAGCTGTGTAGCTTTGTGCCAACATGTCAATTAGGTGGAGTAGGTCAGATCTAGTAGCTGAAATTTCTACCAACACTTCAGGTGTGGGGCCTGTGATTTTTGAAGTGTGGTGTTAATTGTACTTATTCTGCAGGAACAGAATAGGTTAGGGCAGTGGGAACAACTACTGAAATGTGAGAGTGGTATGATCTGATCATGGTTTTAACTGAGCAGAAAGGATACCATTCAAGGCCATTGTGGCTAACCAAGAAGTAATCAAAGTAACTCTATATTTGATGTGCAGTAGATAAAAATGTGTAGTCTTTAGTGTGGGAGTGAAGAATATTCCAAACATCCACCAGCTGATGATGGGATAGACTTTTTTTTAGTTGTTTAATTTATTGAACAAGAAATGGGGTGTGGCTTTTGAAGAATCTAGATCGGGTTCCAGCCCCAGGTTAAAGTCACCTCTAGTAGTATGGTCAGAGCAGTTTTTTTGCTACAGATTTTTAATTCAAGATTTTCAGACATTCACTACAGTAAATGTATTGTTCCAGAATGTAAATTTGAAGAACAAATATTTCCCTAAGGAGTCCATGTGTTGACTGATGAACTATAATAGGCAATTTCTATGTATAGCAATCTAGATGCTCTTGGTTTTACGCTTTGGGTTGGTACTGTGGTACCATCGGGAGTATTATCTTTTGTGGCAGGTAGGGGTAATTCCCATTTGAAAGTGAGTTTCTTGGAAAAATAATATACCCTCCTGGGCCTTATGCATTAAAAAAAGAACTTAAGCTTTCTTGGAAGGGTTGTTCAGCCTCATCTCAGAAGGCAAGGTATCGGTCCTGGCTATAGTGGTGTCAGGACTGGGATCTGAATGCATGACCTCTGCTGTGTCCGGCAGTAGCTCTTCTAGTTGGCCCACCTGAAATGCTGGACAGTACCTGTCTGATCCCTTGGATAATCTTGCCTTGTACCCTGTTTCTGATGAACCTCAAACTCCTTGCTCCTCCCATAAATGTCATATTTAAGCCATGCCTTTGCATGGCAACCAAGAGCAGTATGTCAAGGCCACTTAAACTAATAATCCAAGCATCAGCCCCATCAAGAGGCTGACATGGATGAATAATTCCTGTTTAGGTAAATTGATATAGTGGATTGACATTGAGGAAGACAGTAAGAAAGTTGGCATAGTGCTGATAAACCAATCAGTCTCTTGAGGCTGCCATTACAGAAGGTTGGTAAATCTGAAACAGATTGCAAATAGGGATTGAGGTATAATGGGAACAGAGATATTACTGAGCAGGAGTTGAGTAAGTTATTTTCCTGCATTAGGTGGTATGAGAGTGCAGGGAGCGATTAGGTGCCAGTTTATTAATGTAAGGGACCACCAGGAGGTTATCTGTTGTTTCTTGGCATGGAGTAGCAATGTGGCTAAGTGTAATTGAAGAAAGCCCTAGGGTTGTAAAAAGGTTGAGCATATCTTCTGGGCTTCTGAGAATAAGATGTTTGACCAATCCTATATATCTGGAGAATGAATGTGAAAACCCTATCTATAACATCTATCTAAGTAGGTTGAGAATAGCTTTCAAGGCACTTCTTTGGTCTGGAGAAGTCTGGGAGTAGGAGGATTTTAGCTCAATTAAAGTCAATAGGTTCTGAGCCTCTTTTACATTTAAAAAGTGCATGAAACAGATGACAAGTGCCATCACAGGGTCTGGTGAGATCTGAGCTCTGCAGCTCTAAGCTACTGTGGACCTTGTTGATCTTTAGGTACTTAAAATGGTCTTGGTCATCGAGGGTTTTTAAGAATAAGGTTTTGACCATGGGAAGAAGGTCTGAGGTGCGAGCCACTTCTGCCAAGCCCTCAATTCTGATGTTGTGTACCTGCTCTGTTTATAATCCCATTTTGCAAGAGTAGCATCTTAGTATGAGCTTCATGGTTATCCAGATGCTATGTCTGTGTAGTTATGGCAGCATTTTGAGTGTAGCAGGTACACCTCAATTCAGATATTTTAAATGTATAGCTTTTATGTCCGCATTTAAATATCAAATATTTGCCTTATGACCGGACCTTTATATGCATCTCTCCATCTCAAATCTGGTGGGTAGGCCTTTTTTAAACAAACATTCTCAAGTCCCAGTTAGGCTTTTGCTTATTTGTATAATTTGAGGTGGTAGTTGGTGGGGAATGGTACTGATGTTCGCCTAAATCCATAGATGTGGGATCCAAGCTGGGTGTAGGAATATGCTCACTTTCTGAGGATGCTACTGAAGAACTGGCCCCATGTGGGGGATAAGCCATATTTGGTGAGTCATACTGTTTCACGATAAGCTTGTTTGGGTTGAAAAGGGCAGATAAGTTTTGCCTTGTTGCAAGGGCCTATCTGAATGGAAAGGATGTCTGGAAGAAGCAGGAGCTCTTTATCTGTGCTGCTTAGTGTGCCATGCATCTGCCAAGTTACCCCCCCCCCCAAAAAAAAGGTATTAACTTATGCAATGTAATATTAAGTGAAATAAATCAGTCTCTTGATGTTATTCTTTGTTTTAATACTTTGGCTTGCAGTAACTTAAAATCTGTCTAATAGAAAGAAAGCAGATAAGTTAAATGAAATGCATTTTTTATTATGCCGAGTGACTGAAAATTCACTGTTGTCCATTATTGTTTGATATTTTTGTCTGTCCGATGACTTCACATTAACCTTGGCTGTCTGTGAAAGCTCACTCATTGTATCCAATTAAACAAAAATCCATTATTGTCTGAGGCACTGAAAAGGGAACATTAAATAGCACTTAATGTGCAAATAGCACTGTCTTATTAAGCCCTGTGGCTAGTGAGAGCATGCCACTTTGTCAAACCTCTTTGTCACAATAGTTAGCCATACTAGTTTAAAGAAAATAAATTCTGGACATTCTGGAGTAACAATTATGTTTTATGTATTGAAGAGTACCCTTAAATCTTCTCCCAAACCAAATGATGTGCTTGTTCCTGTTCTATGTGTTTAATCCTACTACTGCATCTGCTATTACTGTTTTTCACTTATGAGTAAAGGAAAAGCAGAGAAGGAGGATGATAAAAGTTTGTCTGAGAGTAATTGAAATCAATATTGTGAATTTCCTGCCTTAGTGCAATTCCCAATAGACAGGACATGGAAGTAATAATGAAGCAAAAGAGAGATAAACAATAGCACCATATTAAATCCTATATAAACACAACACGCTGCCCATCAGAGAACAATAGTTGCTTTTTCCCCTAACTCATAAAGAAAAGTCAAGAGAACATAATGGAAATTGAGTCTATTTTTTTATCAATTAGCCTAGTAGCTTTTGCTAGTATTAGTACACACTTCTACTAGCACAAGCAACATATTCATACTTCAGATATATCTAAACCCAAGGACAACATTTTGTATAAATTGCAGCTTACCAGCTCTTAGGCTTGGTGGTTGCACGTATGCGCATTAAATACTGACTGGTAACTCAGATTTCTGCATTTTTATTTGTTTACTCATCTATACACATAGTTTATGGGCCTGTATGTACAACCACATTGAAAACAACGGCTGCATTTAAATCACTAAAAAAAAAAATGCCAAGATGCCTAGAAATGCTGGGTGTTTAGGTTGCAGTGAGCAAGAGGCATAATAATGTAATAAAAATGATCAAGAGGTCTTTGCTGTTTTCTGTTTTAAATAAATCCTCTTTTTTAAACTCCTTCACTAAGGGAACAACATTCCCATCCCAGATGACAGGTAATTTCTCCAACAGAGACACACACAAAAACACATTATTACTAGAGCAAAGAAGGAACAAAACTTCTAATGTTCTTATTTTTTTCACCCTCATTTCTTCTACCAGCATCACAAATCATAAAGTAAGGCCCCTTTCACACTGGGGCTGGCGGGCGGTAGCAGTAAATCCCCGCTAGTCTCAGGGATTTAGCGCTGTTATAGAGGCGCTACGGCGCCGCTATGCAGGCGGGTGCGGGGCACTTTTAACCTCCCCCACAACGGGTTAAACAGGGGTTAAAAGTGCCGGCGCTCGGCGCTCCCGGAGCGGTGTACAGCCGCTACGGGAGCGCTGCCCATTAAATTTAATGGCAGGAGCGGTGGAGGAGCGGTGAATACACCGCTCCCCACATTCCTGAAAAATCATGCTTGCATGATTTTCTGAAGCGCTGCGCTAGCGCAACGCCTCAGTCTGAAAGCATCCATAGAGATGCATGAAAATGATATTTAGAGCGTTATTACAGCGGTAATTTTAGCGATTTACCACTGTAATAACGCTCCAGTGTGAAAGGGGCCTTAGGGAAAAGCTCTCCAAAGGGGTTTCAGAGTAAAAGTAAAAAAAAAAAAAAAACTCCAGAGAAATGATAACTCTCCCCCACACTATACAAACCTAAAAAGGTTAACAGGTGACAAGAAAGCAGGTGATTCTTCGTATGAGGCACGTGTAGGTGGAAACTCCCTGAACCTTAGGGACAGGTAAGTTGCACATAAGCACCCTTCTCCCAACACATACACCTCCATTGGGATACTAAGTTGCACAAACCTTAGACTCCCTGTTTTGGGAAGGACAAACCCCTTTTTTAAACAACTACCAAGTGAATAGTGGAGGCACATATAATAAAACAAGTTTGTATGGCTGGTGTGTCAAGTTGCAATTTGTTAGGGGAGGGGCATTTATCTGTTTAGAAAAACGAAAAGGCAAGCCATCAGTAGTACCATTGTGCTGTTTCTAATCATGTGAAATAAATGGTAAACTCACAAACGGTTTAAAGTGCTTTTAAATACACACACTATTTATTTATTTTAATAATAATAATAATAATAAAAAAAAAAAATCTAAGTACTTTTTTCCTGATCCATATACAGCTGTCACATGACCCAGATCTTTCCCAGCCTTTCTGCAAGGAAGCATAAGCAGGAGAAGCTTCTAGTCCTCTGCTGCTGGTCACATGTTAAATTTAAAAAAAAACAGCCTTTGGAATACAGAATAAAAAATAAATAATATCAATAAACTGTTTTAAATTGACATACAAATATATAGTATCTCACAAAAGTGAGTACACCCCTCACATTTTGTAAATATTTTATTATATCTTTTCATGTGACAACACTGAAGAAATGACAGTTTGCTACAATGTAAAGTAGTGAGTGTACAGCTTGTATAACAGTATAAATTTGCTGTCCCCTCAAAATAACTCAACACACAGCCATTAATGTCTAAACCACTGGCAACAAAAGTGAGTACACCCCTAAGTGAAAATGTCCAAATTGGGCTCAAAGTTTCAATATTTTGTGTGGCCACCTTTATTTTGCAGCACTGCCTTAACCGTCTTGAACATGGAGTTCACCAGAGCTTCACAGGTTGCCACCGGAGTCCTCTTCCATATGGTCTGAGCACTGACAGGCTGACCCCCCACCCCTTCTATCTCTGCAGCAATGCTGGCAGCACTCATACATCTATTTCCTAAGACAACCTATGGATATGATGCTGAACACATGCACTCAACTTCTTTAGTCGACCATGGCGAGGCCTGTTCTGTTAAACCGCTGTATGGTCTTGGCCATCATGCAGCAGCTCATTTTCAGGGTCTTGACAATCTTCTTATAGCCTAGGCTCTCTTTATGTAGAGCAACAATTCTTTTATCAGATCCTCAGAGAGTTCTTTGCCATGAGGTGCCATGTTGAACTTCCAGTGGCCAGTATGAGAGAGTAAGAACGATAACACCAAATTTAACACACCTGCTCCCGATTCACACCTGAGACCATGTAACACGAATGAGTCACATGACACCAGATAGGGAAAATGGCTAATTGGGCCCAAATTGGACATTCAACTTAGGGGTGTTCTCACTTTTGTTGCCAGCAGATTAGACATTAATGACTGTGTGTTGAGTTATTTTAAGGGGACAGCAAATGTACCCTGTTATACAAGCTGTACACTCACTACTTTACATTTTAGCAAAGTGTTATTTCTTCAGTGTTGTCACATGAAAAGATATATTATAATTACAAAAACATGTGAGATACTGTATATTTGAAATTAAATATTTATTATTTTGTGGAAATAACATGGTGTAGGCAGATTTCTGCCAGTCACAGGCTGTGTCACATCCCTTCAGCCTGTGTCTTAGAATAACAGTGAGATGAAGCCTCCATTAATATACATGTAATATCCTTCCCTCATTGTGTTTAGCTGGTTAGTGGGCATGGAGGAGGAGGGAGGAAGTGGGCTGTCATTTACCTCTGTGTATATACCCACATGTGCGACTCTATAGCCACACGGGCTGCTCAGATGTAATAAGGAGGAAATACTCAGCATAGAATCTCACTGAAAACTGAGCATGTGCAGAGTTGCCAACAATACTCTGCAAAATCCCTATCTGAATTGGGGGCTTGGATAGAAGGGGGAGATAGAGCAGCAGGATCAACCAGGATTTTTGCAGAATACAGAAAACAAATCTCATAGTGACTGAACGAGTATGAACAGCATGTAAATACACCAGTTATTAATAGTTTTTTATGATGTGGGTTTAGTGACACTTTAAGTATTCCTTATAGTTATAGCTTGATATCGTATGCAAAGTTTTTGTCACTGACTATTCATAAATCAAGAAATATTTTGCATGCAATGCTGAGTGATAACTACAGCAGGAATATCTAGAATTTTGGCAGAATTTGATGCGCCCATGAATCAAAACTGACAAAAATGTCAAGTTTGTAGGCAATAAAAAAAATATTATTCTTCAAGCTGTAAATATTTTATCCCATACCACAGACTCCCTGTTGGTAACACTGTTGAACAATGTTACTTAAGGTCAGAGGCGTTGCTAGGGGGTGGCTATTGGGGCTATAGCCCCGAGTCTGGGGCACATAGCCCCGGGTCTCTTACAGGGTGGGTGCAGTTCTGCAATTAGCAGGTATGTCCCGGTCTGGAATGCAGACTCTGTGTATATATATATATATTTATATATATATATATATACACACACACATACATACCCATGTATATTTATTACTATTATTATTTATTTTATTACATGTATGCCCGCTCAAGCATATGTCTTTCTTTACTTCCCTGCTATGGGCTCTAGCCCCAGATCTTTTGTAGACCTAGCAACGCCCCTGCTTAAGGTTGTGTTTTTTTTTTAATTATCTAGGCTAAGTTGCCATAATATTTGTCAAATATTAGCTTCTACATTTATTTTTAAGTCTTAGAAATCACAGTTTGTTCCCTGCCATAGCAATCATTTAAATTCACCTAATTTGCTATTCTCTGCAGTACTATTTTATCATAACGTATCTGTAGATCTATGTAAATAAGCAGTCTTATTTAATTATGTTTCAGTTTCACAGTAAACTCCAATTTAGTGATAATCAACAAGCCAGAGGGTGGTGATTTGTGCTTGTTAGGATATATGTAAATGAGCTGTGTTACTATCTCACACTATTCCATTTACAAAGAACATCTGCTATAATGCATTTCCCTCAGCAGAAAACTCTTGAAACACAAACCTATAATAAGGCCACATTTTTAGTATGTAGGAGGCTGGAAGACACAGTTATATTTTCCTCAGCAAAAATCCTATTCTTTGCTATTTCTCTTATTCTGAAATGTCTTAATCATTTTAACCTTTTTGCTGCAAAATGCTCAAAGTAGTTGACTTCTGTTTGCATGCCCAACTATTTGTGTCTTGTCACATGCCGGAAGCTTTCAACATTTATTTGATTATAAGAGTAAGCCATAGTCATTAACTTAACCTATTTACCTACATCCACTTTAATTAAGCCACAAACATTTTTTACCATGGTGTGCCTAATGACCAGATCAGGCAATGACCCATTGTCTTTAGGGCAGCATATGACAGCTTTGAATGTATGCTAATATATATTGTTTTCCCCTTTGCTGGATCTGTCTGAACACGGCTTCCTCTCTTTCCAAGAGTATTGTATGACAAGAATGCTACTGTCATGGGAGACCTGGCCCAATGCCCATGAGTATGGATGATCATCAGGTTTGGGTTGAACATCAATTCAATCCAAACCTATGCTGTTTGCGTTTCAGCGGAGAGATGAAACAAACTGGCCATGTTGTGGACAATGATGTCACCTAGGACAGTGGTTCTCAACCTCAGTCCTCAAGTACCCCCAACACACCATGTTTTCAGGCTTTCCTCTTGCACAGGTGCTTTAAATCAGAATCAAGGGCTTGGTATTTTGGACAGCTAATTTATTTAAGAGAAATTCCCAAAACATGGCCTGTTGGGGGTACTTGAGGACCGAGGTTGAGAACCACTGACCTAGGACACTCACCAACTTGTTTACATTCAGAGGCTAGCAGGGATCTTTCTCAATGGGGAAAGTTTCACATTAAAATCATTGAGCGTGGCGGGCTGCCATGGTGTCAGGTCAACATCACCAAGTGTCGTTTATGACGATTGATGTGGATCTACATTGCTGGACAACATGATTGACCTTGGATTTATAGAACATCATGGGATATTGTTTATATTTTTGTTTATTTTCAATTAAGGACTTGTTTCATGGTGCTGGTGTTTTTTGCAACAATTGCATTCCAGTATAGACTGGGACATGTCAGCATACAAAGTAATGAGGGTAATTACAGTTATCTACCACACATTATGTTATTTTGGGACTTTATTGAGTGTACAGTCCCGCTAATATGAGTAAAATGGTCCCCCCCCCCCCCCCAAGCGTATGACTGCAAGATTTGCTGCATATGATTTTATGGACATTAAAGGAGGTCTCTTAAACCATTTCATTATACATGAGCGAGAATACCATTGATTTTATATTAATTTATTATATGTATTTATTATAATTATTTATAATTCTAGAAAACAAAAATGCCTATACATCTTCTACAGTATCCTATACATATTTTTTTACTTTGTGTATATACTTCTTTCCTAATATATATTGTAGCATGGTTGCACCCTGCCAGGGTCCAGGTATGGTGAACAGCCAGTTCACTAATGAGTCAGCTGTGGTCTGGGCTTTAATTAATGACCAGACTTAAGCCTTGTACACATGGTGCGACGGTCGTATGACCGAATGGCCCAAATCGTATATTGGCTGTTGTGTCTCCCATACTGACATGCACTAAGCGATCGTACAACCAAGCCGAACGTAGTGACGTGTTACGAGCGTATAAAGAGGAAGTTCAGGTGCATGTAATTTGTAAATTAGGAATGCAGGTTTACACGAATGGATACTTCCGGCCGTTCCTGATTTTTGAGCATGCGTGTTTTGCACGTACAACTTGTTGGACCAACTTCTCTGTACACACGGTACAACAGTCTTACAACTGCTTGTTGGTACAACCAAAGTTTTCTAGATTGCTCATCCAACTTCTGTTGTACGACCGTCATACGTAGGCTGTTCTAATCGCACGTACTAACGGTCGGATGTTTGTACAACAAGCGGTCGTACATCCGTTTGCATACGACCGTTGCACCGTGTGTACGGGGCTTAAGGCTCTAAGTTCCCAGCTGTAGATGACTCCACCCTGCAGAAAGAAGGTCTGGGTATGGGAGTTAGGAGGGCTTTACCTAGGAGAGAGAGGTGGGAGCCAGTGTAGCACGAGGCTACTTGCTGTACACACCAAGGTGCTGAGCGTCCAGTCTGTGGGAGACAGACCAAGGCCCTAAAGCATAAGGTCTGAGCAGGAAAGCTCCGTTTATAAGTGAGGAAATCGTCTATTTCGGTATAAGTACCAAAATGCTCAATACCCCTACGAGGGAATCTACTGTGTTTGTTTTGAACTTTCTTTTAAATAAAAGTGGGCAAAACCAGCCCTGAAATGGTGAAAAGTGAGTGGCGGTGTCCTTAAAGCTCTACACTTGGAGTGAAACCCTTACAATATGAATACACATACTAGCCCATTTTTATATAGTAGCTTGCAAGTTTCTGTTTTAACCATCAGTGCACCATCATGTACAGTATAGGAGGTCTTGGTATCCTCAGTATTATTGACAACTAAACATATATTATTTCTTTAAATATTATTATTGATTTTACTCAATATTGTTATGTTCAATTCTTTTACTATTGTACTTGTGGTATAGACACTTTCATATATTTATTTTAGATAACTAGTTTATATGTGCTGTATGATTTTTACATATATATTTTTATATTACTTTTTTTCTCAGCCTGGATGAAAAGAGAGATGTGAACCCCTGAAACACATTGGTTTTCTGCTTATTTGACATTGTGCTTAAATTTATTTTACTGGACTTCTCCAACCACTGTGGCACTCTCAGCCTTCAAACACTCTACAGACCTATGAATCAGTAAGCATTACTGGATAAGGTAAAAGAAATAAGAGGATATACAAGGCACTGGAGTTGCAAGGTGAGTAAGTGCAGCTTCCCCAATTTAAAACAGCTCTTACGGGTGGGAGACCGTGCTGGACTGACTTCCTTGGTTGAGGGTCTATGAGTCAGTGATGGTGTGGGCGTGTCGGAGAAGTTCACTCCCAGTGAATCTGGACAAACTTGGCAGAAATGTGGCAGTGAGCCCTTTTGAGGGGCTTGGGCTGCTACCTCTGGGTACGGCCTCAAGGTCGTTTCTGCAAAAGTTCGTGAGGGTAGGTGAAAGGAGCTCCCGGTATCCAGTAAAAGGTGAATATGTAGTAGTTTTATTGAAAGTGGTAAAGCATGATAAAGCCAACGCGTTTCGGCAGAACAAAGACTCCACCTTCTTCAGGGCTCCTGCTGTATATTATGATGAATGGGGTTGTACCCAAACTGGTGTGTCTGTGGCACTGAAATCGGGAGAGTGGATGTATTCTGGCCACCACCAGAGAATACAGCCATTCTCCTAATTTCAGCACAACCCCAGTTTGGGTACAACCCCATTCATCATAACATACAGCAACAGCCCTAAAGAAGGGGGAGTCTTTGTTCCTCCAAAACGCGCTGAATTTATCATGCTCTACTACTTCCAATTTAAAGCCAGACATGCACAACTTGTGAAGTATCTGTGCAGTGTCCAAAAACATAATGGGACACAATATAGATATACAGGATGGCTGCTATATAGTGAGATTTGGCCCCTTTCATCACAGGCTGTGGGGGCAGCAGTCTGTACAGAAGGAGTATTATACTCTTACTGCAAATTACAGACTTCAATAGGAATTATTGATTTTGTGTGTTCCAAAATACAGTAGTTGGGGAAATAGCAAGTCATTTAAAATTGTGATTTGGAGGGAGGGGAAGGACAACGAGCCAATCATTTGTGTTTCAGTGCTCAACTACTAGAATAAAACATTTTGATAGGAGGAGAAAGCAGAGTGACAGAGATGAGCTCATCAGTATGTTGCTTCTCCTTTCAATGTCTAATCACTGGCCTGGTGGAATGGCAAAATCTGTTAATATTAGTTAACTGCAGCACAGAAAAATCAGATCTCCTGCACTGCCAGGCCGTGCTATGTTCAAGAGCCGTGTTAACCTTTGTGACTGGGTGGACAGAATTACAAATCATTTGGCAGGTAAAACAACTGTTATATAGGTATTTAGCTGTCTGTCTAAAGTTGAGCTTTCAGAGAGAAGTATGGCCAAAGCTTTCTTGGCCATACTTCTCTTGTGGGTCACAGGAGTGCACTTACTTTTGCTCTACTTTAACAAAGAGTCAGCTTATAGCAGGCTATAGCCCTCTGTCAGCTGACGTGTCAGAGCTACTTCCAACTCCAGGCTCTAGAAGGATCCCCACCGTATTGTTGGGATCCAACCAACTGCCTGATTGACAGCTGGCTCCAGCTCTCAGCGTGTAGCTGAGAGCTAAAGCCAGCTGTGCCCACCTCCTTTCCAGCCTGGCACTTCAGTAAGCTCTGAAGGGACAGAGGAGAGAACAGTGACTGACAATCACCGCTCTCTGCTCTAAGCAGACCAAGAATTGAGTGGTCAGTGGCCATGTTATTGCTCAGCCATAGAGCCAATATGGGACAGCTGCAGCATCACAGTGATGCTGCAGCATAGAGTTAAGTATGTATTTTTATTTTTTATATACCTCATACATCTCCTTTAAGAGTCGGTTCACACTTCATGTGCGACTTTGTAGGCGATTTGAACGCGACTTCAGCGTAAGTTTGGGCGACTTACAACGCGGCTTAAAGCGACCTCCATGCCAGGCGACTTTAACTGTGGCCAATCAGAGAATATAGCTCTTCTGACATCATTCCTTTTAGCCTGGGTAAATTATTTTCTTTTTCCTGTAAAGTCGCTTCAATATAGATGGGGATGCGACTTGGGGGTGACTTCCATTGAATTCTATGGGCACAAGTCGGATAGAAGTCGCCTTGAAGTAGTACAGGAACCTTTTCTGAAGTTGGAGCAACTTCAATAGTGTACATTAAGATGGCTCTCCTTCACTTCAATGGGATTTCTGATGTCAAGCGATTTGGGGCGACACAAGTTGGATCCCAAGTCGCTGTAGTGTGATCCGGGTCAAATAGATTGGTATCTACAGTGTATTTTATATGTTAGTTAGCTAGAAGAGGTTACATGGGACATATCTTTGGCAATGAAAGGGTTAAGCAATGTTCTAATACCTATTTGGTCACACAAGAAATTGTACACTAAACAAATATGCTTTATCCCTGCTCTCTTTATATTGTACTTTCACAGAAACACAAATATATATTGCATTACATTAAGATCATCACATAATATATACACTATGCACACAGAAATGACACAAGTACTGCGGACCACCTGCTTCCCAACCCACACTGATGGACACATGCCTCTTCTCCCACACTGCTGAATGGAATTATTATCAGCTGCACCCCCCCTGCATCACTGCGTCTCTGAAGAGTTCCAACACCCAGCATCCTGCCCAAGCTATATTGCCACTATTCAAGGAATGGCTGTTGCTAATAATAAACAAGTAACATAAAATTATGCTTTCCTAATTCAATTTTGGATGCACTATTTTACAAATAATGACTCACATTCAAGCGGTATTAAACCGGAAAGCAAACATGTATTATACTGCAGCTTACAGGTTTTTAGCTATGGTGGCAGCATTAGTGTTCTTCTTTAGGTTTTCTTTCTACTAATTTCACCTGGTGATCCTGCCAGTAAGTCTGTTGTTTTTCAACAGAACAAGCTGTCCTGCAGATATAGCAGTTAGAGGGTTAAGGCAAACCAGGTAAAGCGGTCTTAAACCCAAAATCAAGCATTTATTATATTGCAGCTTCAATATTGAAGCTTGCAACAAACCATTTCTCACTGTCAGGGGTGCTTACAACGATCATTTTTTTTAAAATTTATTTATGTAAAACTGTTATCCAAAAAGGAAATAAAACAGTTTCCTGTAACTGCTTATAAAATGTGAGCTGGGGTTTGGCTTCAATTTGTTACTGTATTTAAATCTGCTAGTACATCTAACACTTTCCTCCCCCAGACTGATAATGCCGCTGGCCAAAGGTGCCCCCTGTGCTCCTTCATCCAGAGTGGTGGAGCCCTAGTACAAGTGTGTTACTGGCAGGATCTCCATCTTATCCTACAAGAGTACCCACATGAGAAGCTTCCAGAAACCTGTGAGGGGGCTCCAAAGATTGTCTCAGGGCCTCCACAGAGTTTAATCCAGCACTGATAACTTCCCATTCTAAGAGGTGGAAAAACATTAAAAAGAATAGGTACCCAGATAGCAAGGATAACTTACCACACATTTGTGGCAGTGTTAAATTGTAAGTCTGTTAACTTGCTGCACATTTTCACTGGCAAGTTGTACACTTGCAGAGCACTTGAAGCACAAATTCTAGTTGACACTTTTCCAATTTGTGGAAAATTTGTGTGGCAAGTCTCTAGCAAGAGCAAAGTTGCAGTGGTGAGTCCACAGCAGCGGCGGCCAGTCCATTAGGGGCGCACGGGTGCCACTCCCCCATCCATGCGTCCGGCCCCCTGATCTACATAGTAGGGCGCCGGACTATGGATTCCAATGGGGGGGAGTGTTTTTTTGAAGCACATGATTAGGGCCAGAGGCTCTAATTGGCTTCAAAAAAGGGTGGGCTCTGGTGCAAAGCAATGTGCCCTGATCCCGTTGTGTGACACTAGCAAATGAACATTCACTATCGCCACACTGATCCTCCTCCTGGCCAATCAGGAAGTGGGTCTAAGACCCGTCACCCGATTAGCTGAAAGGACAGGCGATCCTATTGGACACCTAGGAGAAGGAGGGAGGAGCCGCGCGGCGGAAGCTGACGTGTTACATCAAAGACACAGGAGACCGCCCGGAAACCTGTAGAAGATCGCTGCCGACCCCCCAAAAAAAACACCAGCCGCCACTGGTCTACAGCAAGAACTATGCAAATCTACAGCATGAAAATTCAGCCACAGTGACCCCTGTGGTGGGATGACTATTGCACAACATAACTGAACCAGAACTTGCAGCAGACTTGCAGAATGTTTGCAAAGATAGTTGATCTAGAGTCATGCAAGTCTAGCCTGCCAAGTCTAGCAATAGCTTAGCAAGTCATCTTCAAACTTGCAGCACAATTGCTTACTATCTGGGTAATAGAGGTGACAGACAGGTTGTAGGTAATGGTTACTGGTTACTTGGTCATGGATGGGTCAGACGAAGAGGGAGTTGGAGATGTTCTGGATGTGAGGAGTTCAGGTTAGGGCCAGGGGACAACAAGGCAGCAAGGCTGAGTGGTAGATGGGCTAACAGTGCCATTTATGTCAGGGAGTGCTTTGGATGGTGAAGAACGAAAAAGATTTACTTATGTTATATCAAGCTTGAGTTTTAGGTAACGGTAAAGCGGTATTAAACCCAAAACCAAAAATGTAATATATTGTAACTTACCATCATTAGAAGTGGTGGATGCATGTCAAAACCATGAAATGGCTGGTGTCATAATGGATCATATGTGCAGAACCATGGCAGTTGCAGATCAAACAGAGGCCAAGATGGCAGCTTTCTTGGCTGAAAAGGGTAGGATGACTTAGTTCCACTTTAAATTGTTATTGGGTACATTACATTATTACAGTATTTTCGCTAAAGAGTCTCTAACCACTTGACCTCCGGAAGCTTTACCCCCCTTTATGATCAGGCCATCTTTTGCGATACAGCACTGCATTAAAGCGGAGTTCCACCCAGTTAAAAGTCAGCAGCTATAAAAAGTGTAGCTGCTGACTTTTAACAATCGGACGCTTACCTGTCCCAGGCTCCAGCGCCTGAAGGCTTGCTCTTCTCCCCCTCCCCTCAGTGGCGCCGGAATCACAAGTGTGGGCACCCGGCTTTGACTTCAAACCCGGGAGCGCACTGCGCATGTGCAATGGCCAGCGTATCTTCTAGGACCTGTGATGTGTCCCAGAAGACCGCCGGGTGGGAGGGGGGGAAGGTGAACTTCCTTCCTGTTCCGCGGCAACAGTACAGGAAGTTCAGCTGGGAAAACTGTCAAAACAGTATCCCAACTGCCCCCCCCCCAAAAAAAAAAATGACATGCCAATTGTGGCATGTCGGGGGGTCACCTCCCCTTAAAGCGGAAGTTACACTTTTGGGTGGAACTCCCCTTTAATTTAACTGAGTATAAAATTGATGTCCCTTTTCCCCCACAAATAGAGCTTTCTTTTGATGGTATTTGATCACCTCTGCCTTTCTGCTATAAAACATATCCAATAAAAAAATTTACAAAATCAAATGTCTTTATCAATTTAGGCCAATATTTATTCTGCTACATATTTTTGGTAAAAAAGAAATCTCAATAAGCGTATATTGATTGTTTTGCGCAAAAGTTATAGCCTCTACAAACTATGGGATATTTTTATTTATTTTTAAAAAATTTTTTTACTAGCAATGGTGGTGATCAGCGACTTATAGCGGTACTGTGATATAGTAGCAGAAATTCCAACACTAATAAAAAACAAAATAGTCGCGCTTGACAGAGAAAACAAAATGATATACCGTGAAGGTGCATATTAAAACAATAATGTGACAAAAGGTGCAAAATTGAAAAAATTTTATTAAAAATATTGAGAAAGTTCAGATGAATATGAAGGAAAGTTCCCAAAGTAGATCAAGAGAGAAATCTGACACAATTTTTTAATCCGAAGAGTTCAACCACCAAGAAGCAGACAGATCCTCCTGTGACAATGACTGTGACAAGTGGGAACTCTTACCGGATGAAGTGGACCTCATATCGCTAGCGAAGTCACATGCGCAACCAGATTAGGCAATATTAGGCACTTTAGCGTGGTATACTTGTTTACCTTGACGGATATTCAGACACTAACTGACACTTTTGACACTTTTTGGGGAACAGTGACACTAATATGGTGATCAGTGCTAAGGAATATGCACTGTCGCTGTACTAATGACACTGGCTGGGAAAGGGTTAACTTCAGGGGCGATGAAAGGGTTAACTGTGTTTTACTAAACTGTGGGAGGTGTTTTTACTAGGGGAAGACATGGATCCTAGTTTCTGCTTTGCAGAGACACAGGATCCATGCCTTCCCTCCTGTCAGAACGGCAGTCAGCCTTGTTTACATAGGCAGATTGCAGTTCCTTCTCTCTGGCTGATGATCGGTGGGTGCCGGCAGACATTGAGTCTGCGGCACCTGTTGATCAGCTCCTGCTGTGTATAAATACAGCGGGAGCGATCTGCCGGCAGCGCGCATTCACACCCCCTACCCGAAAGTGCAGGATCACGTGTATATATATATATATATATATATATATATATATATATATATATATATATATGTGATCCTGCACACAGTTTTCGCCCTGTAGCAGTAACACTGCTATAGCACAGTCACTAAGTGGCTTGTGTAAAGTTTTTTTTTATTTTAATTTATTCATTTTTTTCTATATTTTGTAAACAGTTTAGGAAAGCTTCATTGTAATTTTCTTTCAAGATCAAATCAATATCACTTTGATTCATTGTCACGAGGCCCTTAAATGGCATGGGGCCCACATGCCAGTGCCTTCTCTTCCTATTTCAGTGATTCTCAACTCCAGTCCTCGGGACCCACTAACAGGCCAGGTTTGCAGGATAACTGAAATACATCACAGGTGATATCATTTGCTGCTCAGTGATTGCAGTATTCTAGTCTGCATCTACCCAAGGTGATACTTAAAATCTGGCCTGTTGGTGGGTCCTGAGGACAGGAGTTGAGAATCACTGGCCTATTTAGTAAACAGGCCCTGGAGCTTATATGGACAAGGTACTCCTCTCCTGTGTCATCTGTTTGCAGTTGTTTCAGTCTGGAGTCTGTAATTCCCAACCTTTTAGTATTCTATTGTGCTTTTTAATATATAAGATAATAATAATACAAATAATATTACGTCAAGGCTATAAAATACTCTTGGACAGGATGCTGCTATTAAGATGCGATACTTTAAATGAGTATATAATAATAAACAAATATGCATACAAACACAATGACTAATACACTGACAACAATGAGGCACAGCTGGCAGTCACTAAACTCATTTAGATGAGGACTAATTGGACACAAAGCTGCAGAGAACAAACAAGAACAGTCCCTCTTGTCTAGTTAAGAAACACACGTAATACTTACTAAAATCATATAGGAAATCCCTAGTTTCGCCTCCCAGTTACCATCAGAGCAGCTGTATTGCCAAGTCTCTTAAATTCTGGCATGCTCCTCTCAAGCGCAACTTAGTTTGCGCTAGGCCATATGGGATTATGTAAAGTTTGTTCCTATTTCTGATGTACTTTCCTGATGTCTCCTCTGCTTCTGCATTTGTTTATGCCACTTCAAAGCTTCCCACTGATCAAAACAAACTCCTCAGGCTAGGGACATGAGTACCATGCTGGGAATCCTTATTTGACTGTGCTTCATAAAGTTGTAATTCATATAATAAAAGTGGCCATGTGACATATTAGCAACTGTGTATCAAAGCAGTACCCATCAAACAATTGCCATTTTAATAGCAAAACAACACTTTTGTTTGGGAATGTATAATGAGTAAAAGGTATAGGCATTTCATATATTTCTAGTTTAGTCTCAGTGTACATTATATGATGTGCTTTAAATTAGTTTTGTCTATTTGTTCATGTTAAAGCGGTGGTCTACCCTGTGGAAATAAATAAATAAATAAACCTGCAAGACAATAGCATAATGAGCTAGTATGCTCACCTTGAAACGAAGATCTGAGGGAGCGGACATCTTCCCTCAGATCTTGCTTCCGGGTGCGCGGCTCTGGCACTGTGACTTGCCGGAGCTGCGAGACGTCACTCTCCGCGCATGCGCGCGGGAGGCCGTCTTTCTTGCAGGGTCCAGCGCGCATTTCCTGGCCCTTCCTGGGACCTCACGGCTCAAGGGCCGGGACATACACAGCGCATGCGCAGTGACGCAGCAGCTGCATGGAGGCGGAATGGTTTAGGAGATGTTCATTTTACCTACAGGTAAGCCTTATTATAGGCTTACCTGTAGGTAAAAATCCCTCCAAAGGGTAGACAAACACTTTAAGGCCTCATACACACGGACGTTTCTTAAAAAATAAACAAAACGTCGGACCCGACGTCAAGGGAAAAAAATCGGCGGTTTTCGGCGTTATGCATCGGCGTTAGTGAGCGTCGGCGTCAATAAGCGTTTTTTTTAACCGCCTCAGGACCGCCCACCGTCAAATGACGGCGGAGCGGTCCTGCTCTCACAGTGGGTGGACGTCATATGATGTCATCCCTTTAAGCCGGGATTGCGCGCGATCGGGCGCGCGCATCCCGGCTCTGTCGGTGTCGGCGTGTCCCCAGGACATGCCGCTTCACCGACAGGGGTGAACAGCATGCGTGCGATCGGGAGCGCGCTGCGCGTGCGTGTTGGTGGCGGCGTGTTCCTGGGGAACACTGCCTGTCACCGACACTGGTATCAGCCGCCGACCGGCGGCTGATACCTTGTGATCGGCTGTGATCTGCTTCACAGCCGATCACATGTAATGTAAACAGAGCGGTAACTCACTGTTACCAGCTCTTCTCTCCTCACACAGAGTCCAGTGTGAGGAGAGAAGAGCTGGGATCAGTGAGTTACTGATCTGTAAAGTGAAATCACACTGACACTGACCCCCCCCTGCCCCCCCCGATACACCTGTCACCCAACAGTCACCACATATGCCCCCATAAAGGGTACCTGTCATCCTAAAGTGTACCTGTCCTCAGACTGCCAGTCACCTGTCACCCGTCACCCATCAGTGACCACCACCAGTCACCTGTCACCCGTCACACATATGTGACCACCGCCACTCATCTGTCACGCATCTGTGACCACCGTACTGCAGGTGGGTGACACTCTCGTCCTGGCGAGGCGGCAGTAAACTGCCACCCGCCAGGACTCCGC
>BLSH010016179.1:2198991-2228484 GCA_018402905.1 Glandirana rugosa | reverse complement strand
AAATAACCTGTTACAATTACCATTTTGTGAAAAAAAAAAAAAGAAAAAAAAAATCTTCATTTTGCAAAGAATTGTGGGAAAAAATTACAGCTTCAAAAAATTCACCATGCCTCTTACTAAATACCTTGGAATGTCTACTTTCCAAAAAGGGGTCATTTGGGGGGTATTTTACTTTCCTGGCTTGTTAGGGTCTCAAGAAATGAGATAGGCTGTCAGTATATCAGGTGTGATCAGATGTGATCAATTTTCAATGATTGGCACCATAGCTTGTAGACTCTATAACTTTCACAAGGACCAAATAATATACACTTATTTGGGTTATTTTTTACCAAAGATAGGTAGCAGTATAAATTTTGGCCAACATTTACAAAGAAAAATTACTAATTTGCAAAATTTTATGACCGAAACAAAGAAAAAGGCATTTTTTCAAAAAATTTTCAATCTTTTTTTATTTATAGCACAAAAAATAAACCCCCTCCTAGTTATTAAATACCGCCAAAAGAAAGCTCTATTTGTGTGAAAAAAAGGACGCAAATTTAATATGGGTACCGTGTTGCATGACTGAGTAATTGTCATTCAAAGTGTGATAGCGCTGAAAGCTGAAAAATGGCCTGGACAGGAAGGGGGTTTTCGTGCCAGGTACTGTTGTGGTTAAAAAATCATCCCACTGCTATTTTTCAACTTAAAAACGTTGGCGTCAAAAATCGCCGGTTAACACCAGTACGGCGTTAGTTGGCGTCAGTGAGCGTTTTGCGGCGTCGGCGTCAAAAAACACCAAAATGTTACAGCCTCAGAACGCATTGGCCGTGGGTTCTAGTTTCAGCTCACTAACACTGACGCCATCTACAGCTCAAAAACTTTGGTGCTTTTATGGAGCCATTGACTAACATGGAGAGCTGCAAAAAACGCCAGAAAACGCCGGTGTCAAAAAACGTCCGTGTGTATGAGGCCTAATAGTATATTTTCTTTATGTAGTTTTTCAAATTGCTGCTCAAAACAAAGTTAATAATGCATATATTACAGGTACTTACATAGTGCCATCAGCACTTTATATATTTTATACATTCACATCAGTTCCTGCCCTCAAGGAGCTTACAATATAAGGTCCTAACTCACATTCACAAATACACATACTAGGGCCAGTTTGAATAGGCACCAGTTAAACTACCAGCATGTCTTTGGAGTCTGAGAGAAGACCGGAGTTCCCAGAGGAAACCCACGCAAGCACAGGGAGAACATGCAAACTCCAGTCAGGTAGTGCCATGGCTGGGCAAAAGTTCTACACATATACATATTTTAGCTTTCTGTGATTTGGGCAGGAGGAAGAGAGAAAGTGAAAGAGCCCTCTGATTCCTCCTGTATTGAATTGTATTGTAACTGTACTGTTTGCCCTCATGTTGTAAAGTGCTGCGCAAACTGTTGGCGCTATATATAAATCCTGTATAATAATAATAATAAAAATAGAAGGAAAGAAAGTGAGGGGAAAAAGAAAGCGTTAGTTAGGCTTCATTTACATGTGTGGCCTGGGGACAGTAAAACCAAGAAGTAGAGCCCCAGCTTTACTGCCCAACTAAACATTGATATACAGTGCCTTGAAAAAGTACTCCTACCCCTTTAAATTTTCCTCATTTTGTCATGTTACAACCAAACACGTGAATATATTTTGTTGGGATTTTATGTGATAGATCAACACAAAGTGGCACATAATTGCGAAGTGGAAGGAAAATGATTTTCAATTTTTTTTACAAATAAATATCTGAAAAGTGTGGTGTGCATTTGTATTCAGCCCCTTTACTCTGATACCCCTAACTAAAATCTAGTGGAACCAATTGCCTTCAGAAGTCACTTGATTAGTAAATAGAGTCCACCTGTGTGTAATTTAATCTCAGTATAATTACATCTGTTCTGTGAAGCCCTCAGAGGTTTGTTAGAGAACCTTAGTGAACAAACAGCATCATTAAGGCCAAGGAAAACACGAGACAGGTCAGGGATAAAGTGGAGAAGTTTAAAGCAGGGTTAGGTTATAACAAAATATCCCAAGCTTTGAACATCTCACGGAGCACTGTTCAATCCATCATCTGAAAATGGCAAGAGTATGGCACAACTGCAAACCTACCAAGACATGACTGTCCATCAAAACTCACAGGCCAGGCAAGGAGAGCATTAATCAGAGAAGCAGCCAAGAGGCCCATGGTAACTCTGGAGGAGCTGCAGAGATCCACAGCTAAGGTGGGAGAATCTGTGCGCAGGACAACTAATAGTCGTGCACTCCACAAATCTGGCCTTTATGGAAGAGTGGCAAAAAGAAAGCCATTGTTGAAAGAAAGCCATAAGAACTTTAATTTGCAGTTTGCGTGAAGCCATGTGGGGGACACAGCAAACATGTGGAAGAAGGTGCTCTGGTCAGATGAGACCAAAATTGAACTTTTTGGCCTAAAAACAAAATACTATGTGTGACAGATTACTAACACTGCACATCACCCTGAACACACCATCCCCACAGTGAAACATGGTGGTGGCAACATCATGTTGTGGGGATGCTTTTCTGCAGGGAAGCTGGTCAGAGTTGATGGGAATATTGATGGAGCCACATACAGGGCAATCTTAGAAGAAAAACTGTAAGGCCCCTTTCACACTGAGGCGCTTTCCTAGCGTTTTTGTGCTAAAAATAGCGCTTCCAAAACGCTTCTAAAATGCTGCCCATTAATTCCAATGTACCTATTCACACTGGGGCGTCGCGCTGGCACCGCGTTTAAAAAAGTCCTGCATGCATGATTTTTTGTGCTTATTCTGAGCGCTAAAAATAGCGCATTAAAACGCCCATATACATTTAAATGAATGTAAAGCGCTTTAAAAGCGCTTTAAAAGTGCCAGCAAAACGCCCAGAGGTTGTGGAAAGGTCAAAATACCAGGAAGTAAACAGGATGTAATGTAGGGGTATTTGCTATTTATTTAATGCTAGCGCTTGAAAAGCGCTTGAAAAACGCCTGGGCGTTAGCGCTAATTATAGTGCTAATGCGGGAAAAACGCAGCAAAAATGCGCTCATAACGCTTTATGTTTTGCCCGCGTTTTTCAAACGCCTCAGTGTGAAAGTAGCCTTAGAGTCTGCAAAAGACTGGAGACTGGGGTGGGGGTTCACCTTCCAGCAGGACAACGCCCCTAAACATACAGCCAGAGCTACAATGGAATGGTTTAGATCAAAGCATATTCATGGGTTAGAATGGCCCGTGAAAGTCCAGACCTAAATCCAATTGATAATCTGTGGAAAGACTTGAAAAGAGCTGTTCACAAATGCTCTACATCCAATCTCTCCATCCAATAGCTTGAGCTATTTTGCTAAGAAGAATGAGCAAATATTTCACTAGATTTCATTAGATTTGCAAAGCTGGTAGAGACTAGGGGTGGGCGAACAGTTTGACCATTTGTTCAGCCCGCCTAACAACCACAATGCACTGTGCCGACAGTTCAGATAGTGTTATTGTAGTGTAGTGACCATCATTCATCTTTGCATTAGTGTGCATCTAGGGACAGTTCAGTTAGTGTCAGTGTAGTGTAGTGATGATCACCATTCATTTTTACATTAGTGTTTATCAAGGGACAGTTCAGATAGTGAGATTGTAGTGTAGTGATCACCATTCATCTTTACATTAGTGTGCATCTAGGGACAGTTCAGATAGTGTCAGTGTCAGTGTAGTGACCGTTTAACACCATATGCCATATATTTAATTGTGTTACTGCAAGTTTAACGCCATATAGTTCTGTGCGTTACTGCAAGTTTAACATCATATATTTCATTGCATTACTGCAAGTTTAACGCCACATAGTTCTATGCATTACTGCAAGGTTAACGCCATAGATTTAATTGCGTTACTGCAAGTTTAACGCCATATACTTCTGTGCGTTACTGCAAATTTAACACCATATATTTAATTGTGTTACTGCAAGTTTAACGCCATATAGTTCTGTGTGTTTCTGCAAGTTTAATGCCATATATTTAATTGTGTTACTGCAAGTTTAACATCATATATTTATTGCGCTACTTAATTGTGTTACTGCAAGTTTAACGCCATATTTTTATTTGCGTAACTGCAAGTTTAACGACATATATTTAATTGCGTTGCTGCAAGTTTAAGGGAATATATTTAATTGCGCTACTGCAAGTTTAATGCCATATATTTAATTGCGTTACAGCAAGTTTAACACCATATATTTCTGTGCATTATTGCAAGTTAAACGTCATATATTTCTGTGTGTTACTGCAAGTTTAAAGCCATATATTTAATTGTGTTACTGCAAGTTTAACGCCATATAGTTCTGCGCGTTACTGCAAGTTTAACACCATATATTTAATTGCGTTACTGCAAGTTTAACACCATATATTTCATTGCTTTACTGCAAATGTGTGTCTATGTAGTGAGTACTCAAATTAAAGTGCACCAAACACCACTTTCCATTAATTAAAGTGCATCCACGTACACATTTCCACATCTTTGTTACATCTGGGAGGACAACAAGGAGAGGCAGACGCTCCCATGGCACTGTAAGAGGTCCAGCAGCGTATGTGTCTACAGGCAAAGGTGGATGTGGTCAGTCCACAGGCAGGGCATCATTTCCTCTGTTTAGTGATGTTGCCCTTGCTATGCAGCCACAGCATGCAAAGGAGGTGGTGGACTGGCTTACTAAACCCTTCTCATCCTTCTCATCCTCCGTCACCCAAGCAAAGACAAATACGCAGTCCCCTGCAGCTGCCAGAGTGGCTAAACCTGCCTCCTTATCGTCAGCTATTCCTGCCATAGCCCCAGCATCAGGAATGGAGGAGTCAGTGGAGTTATCTGAACACTAGGCTTGTGCAATTCGTTTAGTTCCGAATTTTGCAAAATTCGTCAAATTTCGAATTCCGAATTTTTGTTTTTCCGATTCGAAAATTTGGAAATTCGCTGTAATTTGGCAATTGCGGTAATTCTGCAATTTTGCGGTAATTTTGAAAATCACCGTACTTCGGCATTGCGGTAATTAGGAAATTTGTGGTAATTCGGTAATTGCAGTAATTGCAGTAGTTCAGAAATTTGGAAATTCACGGTAATTCGGTAATTGCGGTAATTTGGAAATTTGGCAATCGGATCAGCCGAAAATCCAAAATCCGAAAATTTGGAAATTCGGATATCCAAAAATTCAAGAATAACATTTGAAATACAAACTAATAAATAACTATTGAATTATAGGTATTGGAATTTCCTTGAAAATATGGCTGTCCATGATATATTTCATATTTAAGTATGCCACATTTTCAAGGAAATTCCAATACCTATAATTTAATAGTTATTTATTATTATTTCAAATGTTCTTTCTTATTTCCCAATTTCCAAAATTCGGAAATAATAAAGAACATTTGAAATAATAAATAATTAAATTATAGGTATTGGAATTTCCTTGAAAATTTGGCTGTTAGTGAACTTAAATATGAAATTTAATACATTTCATATTTAAGTTCACTAACAGCCAAATTTTCAAGGACATTCCAATACCTATAATTTAATAGTTATTTATTATTATTTCAAATGTTCTTTCTTATTTCCCAATTTCTGAATTTCTGAGTTTTTTCAGCCATGCACAAGTCTACTGAACACAGCGTCAGCCACTAGCTCCTTGACAATGCACAACCATTCAGATGTTGGTTCTGAGGTTGAGAAAGAGAGGAGCAGAGAGGGGAGAACACGGGTACACAAATTGGCATTCATGTTCCATGTTCCCCCAGCCGCAGCGTATTGCCAAGTTGTCTCCAGTGGTAATGAGGATGGAGGAGATGATGATGATGATGAGGTCACTGACGCAACTTGGGTGCCAGATAGAGCAGAGGAGGAAAGTGAAGGTGAGGAACAACCCCAAGGAGGCAGCCATCATGGAAGATCAGAGAGCAGCCACCCTATTCCATCACATTGTGGAGCTGTGATTTCCCAGCCCACTTCCCACAGCTCAGCTGTGTGGGCATTTTTTAGTACATGTGCAGCTGATCGCACTGTTGCTATTTTAGCAAACTTTGTCTCAAGCACATCAAAGGTGGCAAAAACACCAGCCATTTGGGTACCACATGCCTGACAAGGCATTTAACCTCCCACCACTCAGCCGTTGTCAAGAGCACCTAAAAGCCACATAAAAGAAGCACAGATCTGTCCATCCTCCTTACTCACCACAGTCTGCCCCTGCTATACCTCATGACCTCTCAGCAGCCTCCACTGACAGGGATGATAGTATAGTGCAAGGTGTCCCAGGTCCTTGCAGCACACCTGCCACATGTGCCAGCAGCACACCACCAGCTGTAGACTACAGCCGGCAAATTTCTCTGCCCCATCTTCTGCAGCAGGAAAAAAAAAATACAGTCCTTGCCACCCAAATGCCCAGCGTCTTAATTCAAGCTTGTCGAAGCTGCTGGCTCTCCCCCTTCTGCCTTTCCACCTAGTGGCTTCTGCCCCCTTCTGTGAATTTGCAGAATGTGCTGTACCACAATGGCAGGCTCCCAGTCACTATTTTTTTCATGTAAGGCCATTCTATCTCTCTACCATCACGTGGAAGGCAATGTTGTGGCATTGCTGGGCAAGGCAGTCAGCCAGAAAGTCTATGTTACTGCTGACATGTGGTCCAGCAAGCATGAGCAGGGACAATTTATTGCGTTCACAGCACACTGGGTAACTCTGCTCGCAACTCGGAAGGATGCAGGACAGGGCTCAGTGCTGTAGCTTGTTGTGCACCCACGTTTCCATACAGCTGGTGATAATGCGAGATTTGTCAGCTCTACCCCCTCCTCCTCCTCCATACCTTCCTCTGCTGAATTGTCCTATGAACTTCAAGTACCCCCTAGACTATTCAATGAGTCAGTCTAAAAGGTGCCATTTAGTGCTTCAGCTGGTGTGTCTAGGGCACTAGACCCACACCGGAGCAGAGATTCTCGCAGCTCTGCAGGGACAGGCCCAGAGGTGGTTCACACCACGCTAGCTGGAGCCTGGAATGGCATTGTGTGATAATGGCATAAACCTCCTGTCCACTCTTAGACAGGGGAAGTTGACACATGTGCCATGCCTGGCACATGTCCTCAATTTGGTGGTTCAGCGTTTCCTAAATAGGTACCCAGGTTTGGAAGATCTGCTAAAGCAGGCCAGAAGAGTCTGTAGCCATTGCAGGTGGTCATACACAGCCAGTGATTGGTTGGCTGAAATACAGTGGGAATTCCACCTGCCAGTAAACCGCCTGATTTGTACATGCCCACCAGGTGGAACTCAACTTTGGCAATGCTGCAGAGGGCCATCAACGAGTACCTGTATGAGTATGTCACAATAACAGGCTCAGGCCAGCTCAGCTTTTTTCCCCACGCCAGTGGCTGCTCATAAAGGATGCATGCACTGTACTGTCACCATTTGAGCATGCATCAGTGACACAATCCCTGTTGTGTTCCTGCTGGAGCAGACTCTGCATGGCATTATTGACAGGGCACTGGAGGCAGAGCTGTGGGAGTCAGAGGAGGACTTCCTTTCCTCTCAAGGCCCACTTTATGCAGACACCATCGTTCCCATACCACAGAACACACAAGAGGAGAGAGAGGAGGAGGACTCCGGCAGTTTGGGATGCATTGAAGCAGAGGAAGACATATGTCAAACAGTAAGTGATGGCTGTCCATCCTCAGAACTCTTGGGAGTAGTACGTAGCTAGGAGGAGGCAGTTCCAGATACTGTAATCCTCAGTGACCCCGAGGAGTCTGCTTCTCATGGCTCCAGAAATTTGGGGTGCATGGGCTCCCTCATGCTTCAAAGCCTGCAAAAGGACCCAAGAATATGTGGCATAAAGGAGAAGGATCACTATTGGTTGGCAACCCTCCTTGACCACCGTTATAAGGGTAAAGTCCCAGAACTCATCCCATCCCCACAGAGAGTGCAAAAGATGAAATCTCTTGAGGACACCTTAAAGAGGAGTTTATTGAATGCTTTTCCCGACTCTGGTAGGTTACAGTGTCATGGTAAAATGTAGTTTTGAGGCTTCTGTTGGTTAAGAGAGGAGCAGTGGAGAAGGCAGCTCCCTAAGCAATTAATTTCTCCTTTTTTTTAGTCCTCGCTGCCCAGGGCTGTCAGCTTCCACATCCCATCGGCAGTGTCTGCATGATTCTCTAGGGGTGAAAACAGAGATGGAGAGCTTTCCAGACGACGATCCACTGGCTTACTGGGTCATGAGAATAGACCACTGGCCAGAACTTTCTCAGTATGCTATTGAGCTGCTGGGCTGTCCTGCACCCAGCATGCTTTCCGAATGGGCATTCAGTGCTGCTGGAGGTTTTGTTACTGATCATAGAACGTGTCTGTCCACAGACTCCGTGGACCATCTTACTTTTATCAAAATGAATCAGTCCTGGATTATGAAGCCCCTGATGCCAATGTCTCAGATTAAGTGTTTTTGGGATGTGGAATCTCTGCAGGACTTCTAGGCTGCCTAGCTTTGTGGGTGTTGATTTCATCTGGAAGAATGTTTTTGTGTCATGGGCACAATTAACACCCAAAGACCGATTTTTCTGCACCTGTTTGACAGGTGCATATCATTGCAATTTTTCACAGCAAGGCCAGTTCCTGCTTTCATCAAGAGTACCTCTATAGGGCTATGGTGTGAAGGCGCCACCGACACCCAAAGCCCAATTTTTCTGCACCCATTAAAACTATCCAAAGTCTGTGGAAGAAACAACAGAATTTATCAAAAAAAATCTCTAATCTTGTTCCCAGTGCACTACATTGTGGCTTCATCATACAAATTGGGTCAACAAGTCATTGTTTACAAAATAAAAGAAGCTTGCAGGGAAAATGTCATTTTTATACATGGTACAGATCTGCCACTTTACAGGTAGACTGAGGGGACCCCCCAGATACTATATTGAAATTAATTTTTCATTTTTATGCTTTCACTTTAAGCATCAATAAATCACTATCTATTTAAGTGAATCTCTAACTCAAATACTGGTAATGTAGATCCACAGACCGCGCCACTTTCCTAATAATACATATGCTTCAAAGAACAATTAATGCAGCTGCCACTTCTAAATTCTATAGTTATACATCAAACAATGCCATAAATCATGAAAACAGCAAAAAGCGGCGCTAAAGACATACACTTGAGGTATATAGTCAACAAGGTGTAAACGTATAGTCCAAACATAGGGATAGGAGGTGCTCGTGAAGGAGTAAACCACTCCAAATAGCCCCAAATCCACTTCACAGTAGAACCAAGGTATATCTCAGAATGTTGGCTTTTAACTCTCTTCTGTTTCACCTAGTGATAACATGCAGGTGTGCAGATAATAAGGGTGGACCCTTACCAAACGGTGTGGCTAGGCACTCATCATGCACTAGCTAGATTCGCCTTTTGTGCTGCTTTGCACTGTGTTCTTTTGGGATGTTTTTAATCCATGACGGATGGTGACCACTTTTAATGGACAAATAGCTATTGCGGTCCGTTGGTTTGAAATATACTTTTGTTTTGAGGGATGTATCTAACCTTTCTATGGTCACATCCAGGTAATTTATAGATGTGTCGCTAATAGTATAATCAAGTCTGATATTTTTATTGTTATGATTTAAGTTGGTCATAAAATTTGTGGCCTCATCTCTAGACCCCCTCCATATTATTATCAAATCGTCTATATAGCGACGATAGAACATCATCTGAGATCTCGGTATGGCATAAATGACCCTATCCTCCCATTCTGCCATAAACAGGTTGGCGATGCTGGGGGCAAACTTAGCCCCCATAGCAATGCCAACCTGCTGAGTGAAGAAGGAATTATTGTACCAGAAATAGTTGTGTGATACACAAAAGTCCAGAGCCTTCCCCAAAAACTTTTTTTGTGCAAAGGTGATATCCTCCCGCCTACTTAAGGCCCAATTTAGAGCTAAAATGGCATCTTCATGTTGGAGTATGGTGTGCAGCCAATCACCAGCAGAAGTCATCTCTGACGAAACGCGTCGTGATTGGACTGCACGGCACCACTCACTAAGGGACGCCACGCATCCCTTCGTTCTCCGCTGGTCGGAGATTCCAGAGGATTGTAAGGCACGTGAGTCCAGGACAGGGAACCGAGGACCGTGGAGGGCCGGCACCCATAACCTAAGGACAAACAAAGCGCTCTGTTATCTACTATCCGGTAAGAGCATATAAACCAGTAGTGAGTGAAATGTGAGGAGTATGGAGTTTTATTCCGTGTTTTTATACAAGATTTGCTTTTATGGGAATTTTTACTTGGAGCAATAAAAGTTATCAAAGATATCATGCTATGTGAGTTTTTTCACTCCCTATATGATCTACAACTATTCTGAATCCCATGAGAGGTCTTCCAAGAACACAGTGCAAAGCAGCACAAAAGGCGAATCTAGCTAGTGCATGATGAGTGCCTAGCCACACCGTTTGGTAAGGGTCCACCCTTATTATCTGCACACCTGCATGTTATCACTAGGTGAAACAGAAGAGAGTTAAAAGCCAACGTTCTGAGATATACCTTGGTTCTACTGTGAAGTGGATTTGGGGCTATTTGGAGTGGTTTATTCCTTCCCAACCCCCCCCATACCCCTATGTTTGGACTATACGTTTACACCTTGTTGACTATATACCTCAAGTGTATGTCTTTAGCGCCGCTTTTTGCTGTTTTCATGATTTATGGCATTGTTTGATGTATCAATAAATCACTGCTCATTTAAAAATGACGATTTTTCTACAAACTTTTTTTCATTGATACGTGTCCCCCAGGCCAGTACTCGGACCCCCATAACCATTGTGTGCCCAATTACTTGCATATAAGCCTTCAAAATGGGCACATTTGATCTTTCGCGTTTGGTCCCGTAGACTTCAAGTGGGTTCATTAATCGGTTCTGAACTTTCCCAAAGTTCAAAAGTTGTGGTGCGAACCGAACAGGGGGTCATTCGGCCCATCCCTAGTAGAGACATACCCAAAAACACTTGCAGCTGTAAATGCCGCAAAAGGTGCTTCTACAAAGTATTGACTCAGGGGGGCTGAATACAAATGCATGCCGCACTTTTTACATATTTATTTGTAAAAAAAAATAAAAAACAATTATCATTTTCCCTCCACTTCACAATTATATGCCACATCGTGTTGGTCTATCACATAAAATCCCAATAAAATACATTTATTTTTTTTGATTGTAACATGACAAATTGTGGAAAATTTCAAGGGGTATGAATACTTTTTTAAGGAACTGTACAGTTGCTCAGTGCTGTACACATGACTGCAATGATTCACTTTGTGGCAGCAGCAAAAATAAACATGATGTCACATTTGGTGCACCTTACCGATGCTGAATGCAATCCATGAAAGTTTATGTAGCTTTACTGCAATGGCCCCACAACTTTGTGCAATTGTGGCACAGTGCTGTGGCAGTTTACAGGGTTAAATCAGGCAGAGGGGTGGCAAAATATTGCCTCCTAACTGCACAAGCCCTAAGAGTGCTTAATTGAGAGAGAGATTATGTCAGCAGCATTAGCCTCCATATTGCTGTCAGCATACCTGTTCTTCATTTTAAACGTTGCCCCATAATCTCATTCTTTTTACTCTCTCTTGTTCGCTTTTTCTTTCTCTCCTTCTCTCCTCTCTTTCTTTTACTAACTAAAATACAGAAAAATGGATTCCAGATTTTGCCTTGGACAGGGAAGGAAGCTGAAAAGCAAGTTTCATTTGCTGTGCTTACTCATAATGCTTTTGGGATCTCCATTTTGGGAATATCCTTTGAGGGCTGGTTCACACTGCTGAGTGTGGCCAGATCGGATGTGATGCGCACCGCACTGCAGTGTGAATCACATGCGATCTCTGTGCGATGCAAATACAATCATAGAGATAGCATGGCTGAATTTGCATCACAATCGGAGCAAACTCGCACAGGACCCTTTTTTTTCCTGCAGCTGCTTTGGGGGTGTCATTAGATTTCTATTGACACTCCCCACAGTTCCCATATAGCAGTGTGAACTGCCGCCAAGAGACAAGCGATGCGGGAAACCACAGTGGATTTGCAGGGTTCCCACATCGCAGCAGTGTGAAACGGCCCATAATGTGTTCCATTCGAATACATTCCTGGGGCAGTTTCATAATCATGCTTGGCTGATCTTATGAGTTATTCAATACAGACTATTTTATGAAAATTATGTAATTTACATTTTATGATTGTGCTCAGTCTGCAGAATAGTATTCTTGTGCATGGTGGCTATGCAGAAAGACTGCTAATCCATATTCTATTGTTGAACTAGAGGAACACACCTGTGAGCGTTCCTATTTCTTAGATCACATTGTCACTGATAGCTAATAGTCAAGACCCAATCAGTGTGCTTTTTAGTCATGTGACCCCCATGACAGCCAATTATGGTGATCGGAAACGGTTTGTTTACAAACTAACTTGCCAGTTTCAGATGTCCCTGCACACAGAGAGGCACAGAGACAACTACCACCAGCAGGCAACGATGACCCACTGCAATACATAAATGAATAGGTTTAAAAATGTATTTAGAATTGTTAGTGATTGTAAAAGTCTGTTTTTTTCTCTTAAAATAACAAAGATGTTATACTTACCTGCTCTGTGAAATGGCTTTGCACAGAGCAGCCTCAATCCTCCCCCCTGCTGAATGTCCCCACAGCAAGCCACTTGCTATTGGGGGCAGTCATGTGTGCTTGCTCCAGGGCCCCGCTCTGTGTGGTCCACAAGACAGACAGTGCGGTGCTTGGTCCCACCCCCCACTCCATCATCACCGGCTCTGACAATGGCTCCCGCTGCTGTATCTGATCCAATGAGGAGCGACAGAGCCTTAGCTTTCATGCACATCGCTGGATCAAGATCGGGCTCAGGTATGTATTTTGTATTTAGGTGGGCTGTGGGGGAAGCTGCATGCAGAAGGTTTTTGCCTTACTGCATAGAATGCAGTAACCCAGATAGCAAGCATTTGATCAGCAAGTTTGAAAATTACTTTCTAAGCTATTGCTGAACTTGCCAGGCTTCACAAGTTTGTTGCACAATTGCAGCAAGTCCCCATTGCATGACTCCAGATCAACTTTCTTTGCATACATTCTGCAAGTTCTGCTTCAGTTATGTTGTGCAATAGTCATTCCACCACAGAGGTCACTGTGGCAGGATTTGGAAAAGTGTCAACTTGAACTTCAAATGCTCTGGAAGTGTACAGTGTACAGTGAAAATGTGCAGCAAATTAACAAGACGTACAATTCAACACTGCCACACATTTGTCACAAGTTATCTGGGAAGGTAAAAATCCATCTGCCTTTATAACCACTTTAAGTGTAAAGTGCATTTTCTTTTAATTCGCATTACCTTAGCCCAGACATCACCAAAGGTTCACACATGATGTTCAATATATGCAATACTTGAAAGGACTGTCAGAGACTGCAGACTTAATAGAGAAAATTATGGTCAGAGACTGGACATGCTACATTTGTGGCTGGAGATAATATGCAGAAGACAATCCAAGACTGGGAACATATTAAATGAAGCTAGTAGACTTCATTGCTATTACCCCTAATCAATGTTTACCCTACAGACTGCTGAGGTCCGAAGGCCATACATTATATGTCACATATGCAAAGGGGCCCAATGCAGCCCTCAGGCCACAAGTTCGGCACTAAGGCCTCATACACATGGGCGTATCTTAAAAAATAAGGAAAACGTCGGGCCCGATGTCAGGGAAAAAAATCTGCGTTTTTCGGCGTTATGCATCAGCGTTTTTCGACGTTATGCATCGGCATTAGTGAGTGTCGGCATCAATAGGCGTCTTTAACCAGTTCCCTACCGGGTCATATTAAAATGACGTCGGCAGGAACCGCTCGTCGATCCGGACCGACGTCATATGACGTCGGCCGCTTCTCGGATCGTTCATGTGTCTCCCCCCGATCGTGGTAAAGAGCCAATAGATTTGGCTTTACCACGTGAACGGCTGTGTCCAATCACAGTCGGCCACTTTGTTGACTCACATGGCCGCGGCTCGTGCACATCCCCAGGGACGCGCGGCGATCGGGGACGAGGCTTGTCCCTTGGACACAGCCCGTCCCCGATCAGGGTAAATGAGCCAATGAAATGGCGATTTACCACATGACCGGCTGTGTCCAATCACGCGCTGTTACCTGGCTCTTCTCCTCACACACACCGATCCAGTGTGAGGAGAAGAGAGCAGAACTGTGAGAAATACACCTTCAGCAATATTACTGTGCCCAGATTGTGCCCCACTCCCCTTGAAGAGTTCCTGTCAGTCCATCAGAGTACCTGTCAGTCAATCAGAGTACCTGTCAGACCATCGGAGTACCCTATCATCACATCAGAGTACCCTATCATAACATCAGAGTACCCGTCATACCATCAGAGTACCCGCCATACCATCAGAGTACCCGCCATACCATCAGAGTACAGTATCATCACATCAGAGTACCTATCAGTCCATCTGAGTACCCGCCATACCATCAGAGTACCCGCCATACCATAGGAGTACCTGTCAGTCCATCAGAGTACCCGCCATACCATAGGAGTACCTGTCAGTCCATCAGAGTACCTGCCATTCCATCAGAGTGCCCATCAGTCCATCAGAGTACCTCTCAGTCCATCAGAGTAACTGCCAGTCCATCAGAGTAAACTGCCAGTCCATCAGAGTACCTGCCAGTCCATCAGAGTACCTGCCAGTCCATCAGAGTACTTGATATACCATCAGAGTACCTTCCAGTCCATCAGAGTATCTGTCAGTCCATCAGAGTACCTGTCAGTCCATCAGAGTATCTGTCAGTCCATCAGAGTACCTGCCAGTCCATCAGAGTACCTGCCAGTCCATTAGAGTACCTGCCAGTCCATCAGAGTACTTGCCATACCATCAGAGTACCTGCCATACCATCAGAGTATCTGTCAGTCCATCAGAGTACCTGTCAGTTCATCAGAGTAACCGCCAGTCCATCAGAGTACCCGCCGGTCCATCAGAGTACCCGCCAGTCCATCAGAGTACCTGCCAGCCCATCAGAGTACCCACCAGTCCATCGGAGTACCCGCCAGTCCATCAGACTACCTGTCAGTCCATCAGAGTACCTGCCAGTCCATCAGAGTACCCTATCATCACATCAGAGCACCTGTCAGTCAATCAGAGTACTTGTCAGTCCATGAGAGTACCTGTCAGTCCATCAGAGTACTTGACGAGCAGTCCAGTGTAACCTGTCATACAGCCACCATGTCCAAAAGGTTATACACTCCAGAAGAAGCATACAAAATGCTACTCCTGGCCGATGAGAGCAGCGGGGAGCTCTCATCGACCAGTGACAGCTCCGATTACGGTTCTGATTTGGAATACCAGCCCATCGAAGAAAGTGTGTCATCATCTGAATTTGAGGAGGAAGTAGTCCGTCAAAAAAGAAGACGGTTTGAAGACGAGGCAGCTACCAGCAGCGCCAGAGACCCTAATGGCCAATCGGCAAATGCCAATGGCTCTAGACCAGAAGAGAGGCCCAGTACAAGCACTGGAATCCCAAATCAAAGAATTAGGGCCCAAACCCAGCTTCCAGATTGCTTGGCAAATCCACAGTGGCTACCTTCTAGCACAGGGTCACCCACAATCCCCCCTTTTACAGCACAGCCAGGCGTGCAGGCCAACACGGAAGGTTTTTCTGAAATTGATTTTTTTAGCCTATTTTTTCCTAATGAGCTATTGCAAAGCATCATGGACCAGACAAACCTTTATGCCCAACAACACATTCAGAACAACCCCAACTCTTTCTATGCCCGTCTTTTTGAATGGAGGCCCCTAACCATGCAGGAGCTTAAAATATTTTTTGGCCTTACCTTCAACATGGGGATTACAAAGAAAAACGAACTACGCGCATATTGGTCGACCCACCCCATCCACCATATGCCAATTTTTTCATCTGTCATTTCAGCAATAACTCGCAGTGCCCCCCCCCAAATCATCCCGACTTTGATAGATTGTTTAAAATTCGCTCCCTAATTGATTTATTTTCTAAACGTTTTGCTGAACTCTATATCCCTGAACAAAATATTTCCGTGGACGAATCCCAGGTCCATTTCACAGGCCGCCTGGGTATGAAGCAGTACATCCCCAGTAAGAGGGCCAGGTATGGAGTAAAGCTCAACAAGTTGTGTGAAAGTTCCACGGGATATGTGCACGCCTTTCGTATATATGAAGGCAAAGACTCCCATCTCCAGCCCCCTGATTGTCCATTTTACCTGGGAATAAGCGGGAAGATTGTCTGGGAATTGGCTTACCCATTCTTCAAGAAGGGATATCATATTTACATGGACAACTATTACACGAGTTTGCTCCTTTTCCACCACCTATATCGGGAGGATACTTTGGCCTGCGGTACTGCAAGAAAGAACAGAAAGGGCTTCCCACAGAGTCTAATCACCACAAATTTGCAAAGGGGGGAATCAGCAAGCCTCAGGAACGAGGAAGTATTGGCTGTGAAGTGGAGGGATAAAAAAGACCTGTACATCATGTCCACAATCCACGATGCCACCTCAGTGGAACTTCTAAGACAGGGTCCCGTTGAAAAACCACATTGTATCCATGAGTATAATATATTCATGGGGGGGTGGATTTAAATGACCAGATGTTGCAGCCCTATCTACCAACTAGAAAATCCCTCTTCTGGTACAAAAAAGTTATGGTTTACGCTTTTCACATGACCATGTACAATGCTTAAGTCACCTACCGGAAATCAACAGAACGACCCAACCCCTTCCTAAATTTCATTCAAGACATCATTACTGCCCTGATATATCCACAAGGATCCCCCCCAGAAATCCGCACCGATTGTCTCAGCAGACTGCATGAGCGCCTTTTTCCTGAACATATTCCCCCATCAACAACCGGAAGAAGACGCCAAAGAAGATGTCGGGTGTGCAGCAAAAGAGGAGTTAGGAAAGACACCAGTTTCTATTGTCCCCAATGTCCCTCCAATCCTAGCCTTTGTATTGGACAATGCTTCAAACGCTATCATACATTTGTAAATTATTAGTATTTCAATAAAATTTCAAATGCCATTTCCCAATTTTCAATTCCTATGCTGATTATTTCCCTGGACCAACCATACCACTGCCTTCCATATGAACTGACCCTGACCTGTTTATGGACTATGCCTCTGCCTGCTGTCTGCATTGTTTATCCGCCATATTTCTGCCTTTCAAGTGAACTGACCCTGGATTGTATCGACTATGCCTCTGCCTACCGTCTCTTTCTGCCTTTTACCTGCACTGACCTTGGCCTGTTGACCATGTTTTTGCCTGCCCCTTGGACTGATCTTTCACCTGCTACACAGGGGTCTCACATATGTGAGGGGCTCCAGAATTATGTTCTGATTTGAGAAAACCAGTAATTGGTTTTCTCTTTGTTTTGTAATTCCCAGAACAGGGTCTGGTGTCCGGAGGGTTCAAAGCGATTTGGGTGGGAGAAGCCTCTACCCCTGCCCCCATTCTTTCTTGACCGAGGCCCTAAGCCTGATGGTCCTGCCTGCTGCCTGGACAGATACTTTGGCTGTACTGACAATATCTCTGCCTGCACTGACCCAGGATTTTTTATGGACCATGTGCCTGCTGCCTGGACCCAATGCTTTTGGCTGTACTCTGCCTGCTGTATCTCTGCCTGCTGCCTGTGCTATGGACAGTATTCCTGCCTGCTGCATGGACGAACATTTTGCTGCCGCTGACCACATCCCTGCCTGCTACCTGGACCAATGCTTTGACTGTGCTGCCAATATCTCTACTGGCTACTATGGACAGTATTCCTGAGGCTGCCTGTTTTGCTGTGCTTGTCCACGTTCCTGCCTGCTGCCTGGAACGATGTTCTCCTCTGTTGACCACTGCACTACTAAAACTGCAGGTAATCTTTTCTTATCCTTTGCTCAGCAGAATGTATTTTGGTTTGTAATTTGTATGTACTGCACATGCTATGTGTTAGAAATATGAAGGGCCTTCAACAATGTGATAGGTTGGCAGGAATTTATGTGTGTGTGATTTATGTCCCTAGAACAGTGTAAAAGTCTCACACATGTGGTATTGCCATACTCAGAAGGAGTAGCAGAATGTATTTTGGGGTGTCATTTTTGCTATGTACATGCTATGTGTTGGAAATATCATATAAATGGACAATTTTGTGTAAAAAAAATGCGTTTTCATTTTTTTTCCACATTTTCCAAAAACTTCTGAAAAAAAATCACATATTTAAAAGACTCATGCCTCGTAGATTATACATTGGGGTGTTAGCTTTCCAAAATGGGGTCATTTTGTGGGCAATTCCATTGTCCTGGTGCTCCAGGGCCTTCAAAAGTGTAATAGGTGGTTGAGAAATGAGATGTGTAATTTATGCTCGTAGAACGCTTAAAGGTACTACTTCAATGTTAAGCCTCGGTATGTGGCCAGACTGTGTAAAAGTCTCACACGTGTGGTATTGCCATACTCAGGAGGAGTAGCAGAATGTATTTTGGGGTGCCATTTTTGCTATGTACATGCTATGTGTTGGAAATATCTTATAAATGGACAACTTTGTGTAAAAAAAAAGGGATTTTATTAAAACTTACCGTAAAATCCTTTTCTCAGAGTTCACTGACAGACGCAGCTCTTCATTGACTTTGTGGGGTTTTATGTTCGTCCCACTAGGAGTTAACTAGGCAGGGAAAAGAAACAGCTGGCCCCTCCCCTGGGGGCCGTCCTCTCTTCCTACATCAAACCCCCACATAGCATAGCTCTTCAGTTCGTACACAAGCCGTATAGAAACAGAGCCCAGAGGGGTGGGTGCTGCGTCTGTCAGTGAACTCGGAGAAAAGGATTTTACGGTAAGTTTTAATAAAATCCCTTTTTCTCCTTACGTTCACTGACAGACGCAGCTCTTCATTGACTTTGTGGGGACGTCCCCAAGCTGTGTCAAAAAAGAGGGGTGGGTAAACGCTAACAACTGTACCCAACTGAACCTCTGAGGAGGCACCAGTCGTGCCTACACTGCCGCCTGCAAAACTTTGCGGCCAAAAGCAGCATCCGAAGATGCAAACACATCAACTTTATAAAACTTAGTGAAAGTGTTAACCGAGGCCCAAGTGGCCGCTTTGCACACCTGTGACACCGATGCCTGGTGTCTGAAGGCCCAGGAAGTACTAACCACCCGGGTAGAGTGAGCCGTGACTGGAAAAGGGGGAACCTTGCCCCGAACAGAATACGCAGGAGTCACGGTTTTTCTAATCCAATGAGGAATCGCAGCCGAAGAGGCCGCCAACCCTTTACGCGGGCCCTCTGGCAGAACAAACAAGGCGTCAGCTTTTCAAAAAGGAGCTGGAGCAGCCAAGTACACTCTTAAGGCCCTCACCACGTCCAAGGCATGCAACGCAAACTCCTTTGGGTGCGATGGACGAAGGCACAACGAAGGCAGAACAATATCTTCATAATGTGAAAAGAAGAGACTACCTTCGGAAGAAAGGAAAGAGAGGGTCGCAAGACCGCCTTATCCCTATGCATTACCAAGTAAGGAGACTTGCACAATAGTGCAGCTAATTCCGACACCCGTTTGGCAGAAGTGATGGCGACTAAGAAGGCCACCTTCTGCGACAGAGTTGTAAGGAAATCTCCCTGATCTTCTCATAAGGTGGTTTCTGAAGAACAGAAAGCACCAGATTCAGATCCCACGGAGCCATCGGAGATCTTACCCGAGGCGCCACATGTCGCACCCCTTGTACACAGGTACGAATCAGAGAGTGCAAAGCTAAAGGTCTCTGGAAAAGTATGGCTAAGGCCGAGATCTGGCCCTTGAGAGTACTCAAAGCCAAATTCTTATTCAGGCCCTGCTGTAAAAAGGTCAGGACCCTGGACACGACATAAGAGCGAGGGTTATAGCCCTCCACCTCGCACCAAGCAATGTAAGCCTTCCAGGTGCGGTGATAAATCTTACGAGAAGTGCACTTGCGAGCTTTCAACAGAGTAGGGATTATGGAGTCGGCGACTCCCCTATCCCTCAGCACCTGGGACTCAATAGCCAAGCCATCAAAGCCAGCGAGGGTAAAGCAGGGTGCAATATGGGTCCTTAAGACAGAAGATCGTCTTGCATCGGGAGCCGCCAAGGGGCGTCTGCCACCATTTGCACCACGTCGGCGTACCAGGTGCGCCGGGGCCAATCTGGGGCCACCAGAATTGTTGGTATCCCCTCCATCATTATTCTGCGCACCAATCTTGGAAGCAGGTTTATCGGAGGAAAGGCGTACAGGAGACGATAATGGCCCCAGGGGGCTACCAGAGCGTCCGTGGCCACTGCCAACGGATCCTTCCTTCTGGACACGAAGGTTCTCACTTTGTGATTGAACCGGGACGCCATGAGATCCACATCCGGCGTCCCCCATCTGCGGTAAATCTGATTGAACACCTCCGGGTGGAGGGACCACTCCCCCTGGTCCAGCGTCTGGCGACTGAGAAAATCCGCCTGCCAGTTCTCCACGCCTGGGATGTAAACTGCTGAGATTGCAGGAACGTGAAGTTCCGCCCAACGCAGTATTAGAGCTGCCTCCGCTGCAGCCGCTGGACTCCTTGTGCCGCCCTGATCATTCACATACGCCACCGCTGTGGCATTGTCCGATTGAATTCGGATCGGACGGCCCTGCAATCTCATTGTCCAATGAAAAAGACACAGTCTGATTGCTCTCAGCTCCAGCACATTGATGGGCAGGCGAGCCTCCTGGGTCGACCAACGACCCTGAGCAGACAGTTGCCCCAGGACTCCAACCCAGCCTGTTAGGCTGACGTCCGTGGTGATTATCATCCATTGAAGAGGCAAGAACGACTTCCCCTGAGTTAGGGCCGAGTCCCGAAGCCACCAGATCAGAGACGCCCTGGTCTGGGGACTCAGCCAGATCGGAAGGTCCAACGGCCGATGGGACTTGTCCCACTGAGTCAGAATTGCTCATTGGAGAAAGCGAGTGTGACTCTGAGCAAAGGGTATCGCCTCGAACAACGAGACCATGAGTCCCAGCACCCTCATACAGAACCGCAATGAAGACCGACAGGGAGGGTGCGCACTGCCGACTGTAGACACTGCAGTTTTTTCGGAGGGAGGAACACCTTCGCCTGTTCTGTGTCCAGAATGAGACCCAGATACTCCAAACGGCGGGAAGGAGACACCGACGACTTCTTCAGTTTTATTAACCAGCCGAAGTCCAGCAGGGAGGCCATTGTGATACTCACATTCTCCTCCAGAGCCGAGGCAGAGTCCGCTCGCAGGAGCAGGTATGCCACTATTGCAATTCCTCTCTGATGCAGCAATACCAACATCGGGGCTAGCAACTTTGTGAAGACCCGGGGTGCGGAGGTCAGGCCGAAAGGAAGAGCCACAAATTGAAAATGGTGATCCCCTATCGCAAACCGCAGAAAACGCTGATGCCGTGGATGGATGGGTACATGGAGGTACGCATCCCTTATGTCCAACGACGCCAAAAATTCCCCTTGGTGAAGGGCGGCCACAACCGACCGAACAGACTTCATCCGGAACTTTCGCATCCTGACATACCTGTTCAAGGCCTTCAGGTCCAGGATGGGCCGAAATACCTCCCCTTTTTTGGGTACCACAAAAAAGTTCAGTAAAAACCTCGAAACCTCTCTCCTGGGGGAACAGGTACAATCACTCCCTTGTCTGAGAGGGCCTGTACCGCCCCGGAGAGGGCCTTCCTGCGCTCCTGCGGGAGACTTAAATTTGAAGGGAAGAACCTGTCTGGGGGTAGAGTGACGAACTCTATCCTGTACCCGGTGGACACCACCTCCCGGACCCAGCGGTCCGAAATGCGAGCCAGCCACCGTTCCGCGAACCCCAGAAGACGTCCCCCCACCCGACACTCGGGCGGGGGCAACCCATCAGGTTGAAGAAGACTTGTCTTCCGTCTTTTCCGTCTTGCGCTGCCACTGCCATTTTCCGGCCCCTGCAGCAACCTTACCGGAACGGGTCCCTTTACTTGCCGCGCCCGGGGCGTGAAAAAACTTCTTCTGACCCGAAGGAGGGGGCTCCTGTCTATGGCGAAACTCACGCCTGCGGGGCTCCGGAAGGAAGGTACTCTTGCCTCCCGTGAAATCCTTGATGATCTCATCTAGACGTGGGCCAAAAAGGCGCCCACCTTGAAAAGGGAGGTCAGCCAAACCTCTTTTGGAAGCGTGGTCACCGGACCAGGAACGCAACCAAAGAATTCGTCGGAGTCTGACGGCCGAGATCGATATTCTGGACAACAGAGGCAGAATATCCATGGCCGCATCACACAGATATTTGATTCCTTGGAGTAAAAACTCAACCTTCTGCGGCGCCTCCATCAGGCGACCGCCTTCCAGGTCCTTCATGAGTTCTTCCATGCATTTGGAAAAAATGCTGTGCCGCCATAGCCGCAGCCAGTGCTGGACGCACAGCAGAGCCCACGCTCAAGAACAGGGACTTCAAAAGTGCCTCTGTCTTTCTATCAGCGGGATCCTTAAAGGAAGGAGTCCCTTCCATAGGAATAGTAGTCGCCTTAGTGAGGCGTGCAATGGGGGGGTCCACCACAGGTGACTCCCATTTCTTTAGGAAGCTTTCCTCAAAGCGATAGCGAACAGCAAAACGTGTCGTCAGCGAGGAGGAACGCTGTGGACACTGCCATTCACGATATAGGAAATGGTCAAAAAATTTGTTGTAAGGATAAGCCTTGGGGGCCCTGGGGGGCCTAGAAGACCCGCACACATACGCAGCAGATCGTGATTCACCATCTTGATCCAGCTGCAACTTAGTGCGAATGCCAGCAATGATGGCGGCAACTAGTGCTTTTTCTTGCTCAGCTGCTTGCCCCAGGTCAGTTAGAACACTGTCGCCTCCCGTTTCCTCATCAGACAGGTCCGCAGGGGTCCCTGAGACCCCTGAGGCCACATCCGGCTCTGAATCCTCCCCAGAGGACAAATGAGGGGGAGGGGGACGCTTCCTAGGGACCTGCGGAGCGGCGTCCCCACGGGGAAAAAACTCAATAAAAACCATCCGCAGCTGGTCCAGAAAAGTCCCTTGGTCAGATTGCGTCACTGCTGGTGCCACCTCAGCAGGTTCAGCGGGGAGATCAGACATAGTTACCCCAGAAATGACACAGGAATAGAAAGGGGCGCCCCCACACAGCCACACACCCACAGGCCTATACTGAGGACAGCGCCCCACCACCACCAGCACCCGGAGGGAGCCCAGCTATACTTGCTGTTCCGCTGCCCGTTAGATCGTCAGGAAGAGCCGCGCCGTATCACTGCTTCCAGGGAGAAGGGAGAAGCTGCAGCCACGTGTAGATTGCAGAGCATGCAGTCAAAATGGCCGCCGTGAAACACTAGAGGCCAAAACACACCCTTCAGGAAACGTGCAGTACCAAGAATGGCCGCTCAGAGCACTAGAGGGAGAGCCCCATAGGCTTGAAACGTCCGCGGCTACGGCAAAATGGCGGCGGTCCGCCCCAAAATGGCGTCCGGTCGCCGCATGGCGATGCGGACGAGAAGGCCCAGACAAATGCGGTGGTGCTGGGGGGGGGGGCGGGGTGAGGCAGGGGGCAAGTTAGGGAGCTATAGTGTCCCACCAGTGGCTACCCCGGGACAATTTGTGTGAAAATCCCAGTTTTTGTGTGCAGGACGTCGGGCCCTTCATGCCCCTAAAAGGGGGGGAAGGCAGGGCGCTCACTTACCAGTCTGACGCCGCGGTAGCCACCCAAAATGCAGACTTTCCGCCCACTCATGGCGGTATGCTGCAGGCCCACAGTCGCCCTGTCGAGTCGCATCGGTAAAGGGCACTAACAAGGGGATTACACCCCGGGCCGCCCGCACAGAACGGGCAAGATGTGGCGGGTCCCCTACAGCGGGACTGGCTTTGCATCATGTTGGCCAGGTCGGGGAAAGTACAGAGCTCTAGGACTCTCTATGCCCCGACCGGCTTCTTGATAGACAGAATCATCTTGATTGCAGAAAAATAAAAAATAAAAGTAAAAAATAAATGGTCACAATAGGACCGCAGTTCCCCTGAAGGGAAGCCAGGTCAACTCCTTGCGAACTAGGCATTGAAACTGGAGAGCTATGCTATGTGGGGGTTTGATGTAGGAAGAGAGGACGGCCCCCAGGGGAGGGGCCAGCTGTTTCTTTTGCCTGCCTAGTTAACTCCTAGTGGGACGAACATAAAACCCCACAAAGTCAATGAAGAGCTGCGTCTGTCAGTGAACGTAAGGTGAAAATGCGTTTTCATTTTTTTTCCACATTTTCCAAAAACTTCTGGAAAAAAAATGAACCATTCAAAAGACTCATTATGCCTCATAGATTATATGTTGGGGTGTTATCTTTCCAAAATGGGGTCATTTTGTGGGAAATTCCATGTCCTGGTGCTCCAGGGCCTTCAAAAGTGTAATAGGTGGTTGAGAAATGAGATGTGTAATTTATGCTCGTAGAACACTTAAAGGTGCTACTTCAATGTTGAGCCTCGGTATGTGGCTAGGCTGTGTAAAAGTCTCACACATGTGGTATTGCCATACTCAGGAGGAGTAGCAGAATGTATTTTGGGGTTCATTTTTACAAAGAATTGTGGGAAAAAATTACAACTTCAAAAAATTCACCATGCCTCTTACTAAATACCTTGGGATGTCTACTTTCCAAAAAGGGGTCATTTGGGGGGTATTTGTACTTTACTGGTTTGTTAGTGTCTCACAAAATGAGATAGGCCGTCAGTACATTAGGTGTGATCAATTTTCAATGATTTGCACCCTAGCTTGTAGACTCTATAACTTTCACAGAGACTAAATAATATCCACTAATTTGGGTTATTTTTACCAAAGATAGGTAGCAGTATCAATTTTGGCCCAAATTTATGAAGAAAAATAATTTTTTTGCAAAATTGTTAAATAGAAACTAAAAAAAAAGTGTTTTTTTTTCAAAATCTTCGCTCTTTTTTTGCTTATATTGCAAAAAATAAAAAACCCAGCGGCGATTAAATACCACCAAAAGAAAGCTCTATTTGTGAGAAAAAAAATAATAAAAAATTTGTTTGGGTACAGTGTAACATGATAGAGTAATTTAGATTCAAAGTGTAAGAGCGCTGAAAGCTGAAAATTGGTCTGGGCAGGAAGGGGGTATAAACGTCCGGTTTTGAAGTGGTTAAAAAAAAAAAAATCCTTTGCTATTTTTCAACCTAAAAACGTCAGCATCAAAAATGTCGGTTAACGCCAGTATGGCGTTAGTGAGTGTTTTGCGGCTTCGGCGTCAAAAAACATCAAAACGTTACAGCCTCAGAACGCGCTGGCCATGGGTTCTAGACACCCTCTACAGCTCAAAAACATCAGCATTTTTATGGGGCCATTGACTAACATGGAGAGCTGCAAAAAACACCAGAAAACGTCGGCGTCAAAAAACGTCCATGTGTATGAGGCCTAAGGATGTAAACATTATTTAGGTAGGTGAATTCGTTAAATAATTATTGTCAAGATAACTAGCTCATTTTGATGCTGCTAAATTTGGTCAGGGCATCTATGTGTCAGTGACTTGTGACAATGAAAGGGTTAAACAAAAAAAGGTTTTATGCAGTTAAGTCTTCACTATTTCTAGTCTTGATCCTATCTTTATCTGGAGAATGGTAATGTCTGTTACATGCATAGAAAAGTCATCCCTGGATATTCTGAGTACACAAAGTTGTAATTCAATTTAGGAGTATGAGAATGTTCCAGAGCTACTTTGCAAACATTCAATTTTAAAGAGTCTCAGTAAATGGAGGTCTGCTTTTACATCAGCAGGTGGAGCTTTAGGATGCTTGTCGGGTGTTACGCTACGTTCATACCTATTCGTTTTTTTGATGCGTTTTGTGTTCCCCCCCCCCCTCTGTATATAGCTGGTTGCTAGGGACCAAGCCAGGGAAGCTGGACGCCGCATCCTTAACAACCGATGAGTCATTAGCTGTCGGGGGGGGTTCCTTCAGGTATGGTATAAATTTGGAGGGGAACCTCACACCAAAAAAACATTTAAAAATGGTGTGACCCCCCAAATTCATACCAGACCCTTATGCGATGCAACCCGGAAGGTCAGTAAAGGGAGGGAATGAGCAAGCACCCCCCCCCCCCCCCCGAACCATACCAGGCCGCATGCCTTCAACATGGGGGGATGCTTATGGGGATAAAGGCCTCTTTCCCACAACCCTTGACAATGGTTGTAGGGGTCTGTGGGTGGAGGGTGCTTATCAGAATATGGAAGCTCCCTTTAACAAGGGGTTCCCCAGATCCTGCCCCCCCCCCTTTTTTGCCCCTACTCATTTACCAAAAAAGGTGTCACTTAGAAAAAAAAAAGAACCTGAAAAAAAAAAGCTTCACACTCGTCGGAGGCTAACTGTTGACTGCCTGCTCCTCCAGCCGACAGTTGTTATATAGGTACAGGGTCACCCGGGGACGCCACCTGGTGACCTCACCCCTTGTGACATCACTGCCTGGTGCATGCTGGTATGGATTTGTGGGGGGCTTCACACTGTTTTTTTCACAAATTTTTTTGGTGGCAATTTTTTTTTTTTTTACATTCAGCTGTTAGCGAGACACTTGCATTTTTTGGTGCAACTCCATTAAAGTCTATTAAACGCAAAATGCAATCAGCTGTGGGAAAAAAAGTCCCTGATCCTTTTCAAAAAATTCTGCACCGCAAAACGCACAGATATGAACTACATCCATAGGAAACTATGTTAAATGGACTTTAGCGCATTACTGCAAAATGCAAAACGCACCAAAAAGCACATAGGTGTGTACAAAGGGTAAAGACAAAAGTTTTTTTTTTTTACCTCAATGCATTCTCTGCATTAAGTTAAAAAAACTTCCAATAGCAGCAGCCTCACTCTTAAACACTTACCTGAATCCTCTATCTATCCAGCTCTGTACCTATCTTGCAGACCTTCTCTCCCTTCTTCCTGGTCTCACAGGCTGCTCAGATAGCAGCAGGTGCCATTGTCTTATATCAGAGTTAAATATAAATGTGATGGTGCAGTGCTAGTATATATCACAATGTCCGTGTAGCATTAAGTCCTTTAAGAGGTGACACGATGACAACAATCCACAACTTTTGGATGAAACGTGAGGAGAGAGTAAGCCGCCACCATTACCCGCACGCACTGCCTCTTACCAGATCATCAGGACCCTTATTACAGGGGTCAATCAAGCCTCTCAGATCCTATGTCTCTGTACACACAGGTTGAAATCAAGGGTAGGCAAACCGGATTCAGCCAAAATGGATAATGGAAATTGGAACAAACTCCACAATGTGTTACAATAGGTTCCTCAGTGCCACAGTACCTATGCACAAAAATCCCCCTGGGCGGGCATCAGAGTACAGAAAGAGGGACACTAGGACATGGAGTTATGTGATAACTCAATGGTATGTCTATTCAGTATCCTCTCATAGAGGAGCCTGTGTATATCAGGTGAAGGAGGCCCTGATCGTTGGTTAAGATCTGTTGCACGTTGCAGGTGCATGATATGATTCTCTCGACTATGTGTATAAATGAAGTAATTTCTGTACAAAGAAAAAAAATCATCATTTAACACTCGATCAAAATCTCAAGATGTGAGAAGAGTGTTTAAGGATCATTTTTTTCTTTGTACAGAAATTACTTCATTTATACACATAGTCGAGAGAATCATGTCCTGCACCTGCAATTTGTAATAATAGATCTTAACCAATGATCAGGCTTGCATCCACCACATTCAACCAAAGGGAAGATATAAAAAAAATGTGTAAATACTGGAGCATTCCAGATGGTTGATTAGCAGCTTCTGGTTTCCCACTTTTTTAGTTGTGGCCAGCAAGTGATGTTTGGATATATGAGTGTGTCAAGACAAAGTTGTTTTTTTATTGTCAGTGGTGGAGGGTTGTCTTGCAGAATAGTATGTTTCTGTACTCTTGTAAATTTTATATTTGTGGAAATAAAGGTTTTTACTTTTTGATATCTGCCCTTTGGTTGAATTTGGTTGGATGTAAGCCACGTAAGCTCTATTTATTGCTCTCTGTATACCCCTAGGTGCCTTGACTGGTGGGTTTTTTTCTTTTATATACTTTTATGGGGTTTTCTTTGACAATAAGAGCTACACCAGGCGAGTTGGTGATCCACCGGTATAAGTAATCCACTAGGTTTATTTTATTATATTTATGTTAGCCTGTCCCCCTTATATCAGCTTACCAAATAGAGCCCCATTTATATCAATGTCCTTGTCAGATTCCCTTCTAATATCAGTTCCTCCACCACAATGCCCCCTTATATCGGGTGTCCCTATCAAAATGCCCACCTACATCAGCATCCCCATCAGAATCCCCACTTACATTAGAATCCCCCCCTTAACCTTGTAAGCATGGCTGTAGCAGCAGGATAAGAGATAGGTGGTGGAGCAAGTCTAGATGGAATAAGTTCCGTCCTTCTGTGAATGCTAGGGCAAGCATGTCATTGGTAACTAGGATGCTAGTGGTCCTAACAACTATTGGCAGGGAAGATTACATCAGAACAGGGGAGGCTGGTGGGGGAGTTGAAACAAAAACCATAGGCAGCCTTTGATGACCATAATCTTCAATCTGTGCACATTTGGCCACTGATCCTAGCTGGGGGATGGATAAAAACTTGTAGTGGGCTGGTTATAGTTTGTAAACCCCTGCTTTAGAAAATTATGAGTTTACCTTATAAGAGAAATAAACCTAAAGTCGTATTGTATTGTAAAAGTTTAATCATGTTGCATTGCTAAACCTTGATAAATAGAATTGTAATTCAAAAATAGTAATTTTTAGGCTCCTTCCAAGTATAGTTTATAAAAACCTCATCCCTTTCAGTCACAATAATCTTCACACTCACAATCAGAAAGGTACAAAAGGTACACTACAATGCTTCCTGGGACTTGACATTACCTGTTAGTTCAGTGAATGGCAGTTCCAAGGGAGACTTAAATTGCTATACTCACTGACATTGTTCTCTCTTCTGTAAACTTAGTAGCAAGAATTGCCTTTATGCAGCACTTTGTTTCATTAACCACTTGCCGACCGCCGATCGGCGATTGACGGCGACAAAGTGGCTCGTTCCCGCAAATCGCCGTCATACGACGGCGGCTGCGGGAACGTGTATAGTGAGCGCCGTATTTCCGTTAAGAACGATGATTCAAATGTCTTCTCTCTTGTTACAGTCACTCATATCGTTAAATTCAGAGGGAACCTTGACGGTAAGTGACTTGATTGTCCATTACAGTTCAGGGTCCTTCGTAACATCACATGGAAAACATGGAAAGACTAACACTCACACTTCTAATAACACTGACTTTCCCTACTCCAAAAATATTTGATATGAACCTTCCTCGGATTTTTAATGATAAAAACTTAATGTTAAGATAAATAGTTCCAAATCGTTACGTTGTACTAATTTGAAAATGTTATGTTATGCTGAAATCCAAATAAAGAGAATATTCCATTTGA
>BLSH010016179.1:2152732-2168696 GCA_018402905.1 Glandirana rugosa | reverse complement strand
AAGCAGCGGTATGTGAAATCTCTAATTTCTGCTATCTGTCCTCAGAGCAACAGCACAGACAGCAGTAGTAAAGTAATCTATCTCAGGATGCAGGATCAGGTCTTAAAATGGCTAAAATCTGTCCCTCACGCCGTCAGCTACCTTTCCCTATACTAACCCAAGGAGCATGTGACTGCAGCACTGTGACTCCAGCTTATAAAGAGGCTGGGTCACATGATGCACCGGCCAATCACAGCCATGCCATTAGTAGGCATGGCTGTGATGGCTTCTAAGGGCAAACCAGTGAAACGCTTGTTGATTGGCTGCCCTGCAGCTTCTCAACACGTGGAGTAAAATAGCAGAACCCCGGACCGAACCCGAACGATTTTTGAAATGTCCGGGTCCGGGTCCGTGCCACGGACACCCTAAAGTTCGGTACGGACCCGAACGTTACAGTCCGGGTTCGCTCAACACTACTCCCAACTAAACACCAGTACCCTGATTCCACCTGCTGCACCTTCCCTGCCTTTTATCCATCTACCTCCTCTCCGCTGATTGCAACTATCCCACAGAAATCCCACTCAGCAACTGCTCCCTCTTTTTTACCTTCCTCCGATTCTTCTCTGCCATCAGCTGCACACCCTACACACAGCCCTGCATCCGCATACAGAATTTCAATAACAAAACCAAAAAAGAAATGGAAATTTTTCCCAACCCGCACTATCCTGCCACTAGCCAATCCTGCAGCCATATCAGCCGATGTGTCCCAGTCCACTACCGCATCAACCAATCCGTTCCAGTCTGCCTCTAAGCTAGCCACTGCAGTCCAACCCACCATGCTTCCAGTTGCTCCAGCCAGGCCCGCCACCATTCCTGCCACATTGGATTGGCCCCTGGAAATGAAACCACTTGCTGCTGTCCTGCCTGTCACTATCCCACCTGACTGTACCGGTCCTCTGTCCACCACCCAGTTTGGCCCTATGGACTCTTTGCCGACTAATCAATTTGACTTCCTTGTTCCCGTTCCTGATGCCCTGTTTGATCCTGTTCCAGTGCCCGCTGCCATGCCTGATGCCCAACCTGCTGCTCAAGTGCTCGCTGCCCAGCCTGCTATTTTGGTGACCGCTGCCCAGCCTGCTATTCAAGTGCTTGCTGCCCAGCCTGCTGTTTCAGTGCCCTCTGTCCAGTCTGATGGTCCGGTGCCCGCAGTCCAGTCTGAAGATCCTGTGCCCGATGACCCGATGTCCTCTGATGCTGTGCCCGATGACCCGATGTCCTCTGATCCTGTGCTCGATGTCCTGGTGCCCGTTGATCCTATGTCCAATGACCCGATGTCCTCTGATGCTGTGCCCGATGACCCGATGTCCGCTGATCCTGTGCCCAATGTCCTGGTGCCCGCTGATTCTTTGCCCAATGTCCTGGTACCCGTTGATCCTGTGCCCGATGTCCTGATGCCTGATGACCCGATGTCTGCTGATTCTGTGCCCGATGACCTGGTGCCCGCTGATCCTGTGCCCGATGACCTGGTGCCCGTTGATCCTGTGCCCAATGTACTGGTGCCAGATGACCTGATGTCCGCTGATCCTGTGCCCGATGACCCGATGTCCGCTGATCCTGTGCCCGATGACCCGATGTTTGATCCTGTGCCCGTTGATCCTGTGCCCGCTGATCCTGTGCCCGCTGATCCTGTGCCCGCTGATCTGGTGCCCGATGACCTGGTGCCTGCTGATCCTGTGTCCAATGACCTGGTGCCTGCAGATCCGATGCCCGATGACTCTGTGCCTGCTGATGCTGTGCCCGCTGTTCCTGCGCCTTGTGACCCAATTCCTGATGACCCAGTGTCCGATGATCCAGTGTCCACTGCTCCAACGCCTGATGACCCGGTGCCTACTACCCAGCCTAACGATCCAGTGTCCGATGATCCCTTACCCGTTGACCCGGTGCCCGTTGATCCAGTGCCTGACAACCCGGTGCCCGTTGATCCAGTGCCTGATGACCCGGTGCCCGCTGATCCAGTGCCTGACGACCCGGTGCCCGTTGATCCAGTGCCTGACGACCCGGTGCCCGTTGATCCAGTGCCTGACGACCTGGTGCCCGTTGATCCAGTGCCTGACGACCCGGTGCCCGTTGATCCAGTGCCTGACGACCTGGTGCCACACACTAGAATCCCAAGTGGCATGAACCATGAGTGGGATGTATCCCACTTTTATGACAACTAGCATCCCTTGTCATTTTTCATGACGCTTGTGAGAAGACAGAGTTCTTAAGTATATGATTCAATTAGAGCAAACGCACATTCAGATTATAGGTTTTTTTCCTTTTTTCTAGTCCATTAATTCTCTTATATATGGGTGTGCGCCAAGAGGGGGTCCTGAGTATAGGGTATATCTCGCCATTGGCACCGTGTAATACACGGGTCGAATAAGTTTATCAAGATACCTATGCAGGACAACATGATTTTAAGGGTTTGTGCATTTGATAGACACACCATATGAGTATATTTACAATTTTCACATTTAAATTCATGTTTTTTGAAGTACCTGCATAGTCCTTTCTTTGATATATGTATATATGCATTGTTCATGTAGAGAGTTTCTAGTGATCATTCTATATCATGTGTATAGCACTATGCAAAAAAGAATTCTATTGTTTTTTCACTTTTTCACCTTCGTTTTTCTCATGATTGCATGGCTATCGTATTGGGGCATGTATGTGCTTTTATAGATTGTTGTGAGGTTTTAACTCTCAGCGCTGATTCGGCTCCTCCTAGATAGGTCTGGGAGCAGCTGAATCGGTGCATTAAGCACTAATGATCCACTCAGAACAGCTGTGGCTTTACTTAGCCCGCTTTTTGGGCTCTATAAATTGAGGATCATTTGGCAATTCATGTAGGTTATGAATAAGCAGACGTAAGCGCTGTGAAACGTGTTAACCCATTGTCATCCATGGACATGCCGGTATCTGTCATTATGCTTGTCACTTTGTGATGTACCTTGTTGAATAAATTTACAAACATTTTCCAGCAAACCGGTGCAGCACGTGTGCGGTCATCTCCTTGCTTTAACCCGTCGATCCAGTGCCTGCTGATCCTGTGCCTGATGACTCGGTGCCCGCTGATTCAGTACCGGATGACCCAGTGTCCATGGCTCCACTGCCTGATAACCCGGTGCCTACTGCTCAGCCTAGTCTAGTGCCTGATGATCCTGTACCTGAAGACCCGGTGCTCGCTCATCCAGTGCTTGATGACCCAGTGCCTACTGCCAAGCCTGATGATTCTGTGCCCACTGATCCCTTGCCTGATGATTCTGCACCCGATGATCCAGGGCCTGATGACCTGGTGCCCACTGATCCAGTGCCTTTTGTTGCTTTTCTGCCTGGTGCCAAAATGCCCACTGATTTCCCCCTGTTTGATACCCAGACTGCCTCTGATGCCCCTGTGTTGTCTGCCTCTGCTGGTTTTCTGCCCGCTGTCCAGCCAGCTTGTGATACCAGATCCAAACTTCCGGACCCTGGCGGCGGGGCGCATGATCTATTACCTAATTTTGGGGGCACACCCCTCAGCAGGTTGGAAGACTCTGACCTGAACAATACAAGGAAGCCTGCAGACATGGAGTGTGGACTTTGTTGGACTTTTCCCGCAGGGACTGTCAGGTTAATATCTGAATGGAGCGTCCAGAGGCCACTCCTTAAGGGAGGGAACTGCCAGGACCTGTGTACTTGCTCGGGTCACCTGCGGTTGGCACTGTTGTATGGAATATAAAAGGGTGTAGTTCTGGTGGCCACCAGTGGGTGTCTCCTAGCAGATGGAGTACACAGGTCATTAAGCTACACCTGATGGGGCTGCTGGGACTATATAAGCCCGCCTTACACCCAGTCCCAGTGCTTCAGCGTTTTCTCTGCAAGCCATACCCTGCCCGAGCCTGACCTGTACTGATCCATGCTCCAGACCTGACCTGATCTGATCTGTGTTCTCACCTGGAGTTCTGTCCCCCTGGAACCTGCTTTCCGCTCCCTCCTTCACCATTCAGCCCTCGGTATTTCCCTCCCTGTTCTCATTTGATATGTGCCTGTTTTGCCTTTGTGTGTTTTGCATTTGTATTTAGTTAGTTAGATAGTTAGGTGTTTGGTTTTAGGGTTGTTGTGTTTTTACCTTCTTTCACTTGCTTGTTTTTGTTACTGGTGTTGGGTGTTTTGCAAGTGTGTAATTTTTATAATAAAATACATATTTTCACTTATCTGCATGGTCCTGGTTCTTTTAGGTGCAGCCCATTGATCTGCTTCCCCTTGCTGAAGGCTTGCAAATCCTGACATACCCGCTTACCCCCAAAAAAGTGCCAAAAGTAGGAGGGGGAAGGGCATAAAGCAGAACTTCCTCTGAAGTGAAGTTCTGCTTTAAGTCTAAAATCTTTGCTCGTTAACAAATTTCTTGAGCAATCTTGCAGTCACCTTATTTGGGCTCATAGAGCTTCTACCCTTTGGCCACAACACTACAAGTGCTACTTCTCATCTGATATTTCAGTAGCTGTGTATAACATTACGAACTTGGTCACATGTCCTGTGACGTCGCCTCAGCTTTTTTCAGGCCCCCCCACCAGGCTGTGTAAAGTGAACTGGAGCTGTCAGTCAAGGATCTGATCTGCCCGAAAGCATTGGTGAGCAGAGTGGATCCTTGACTGACTGCTCAATGGCCTAGGGGAGAGGGCTTGCAAAGCTGAGATGTCACAGGGCATGTGACCTGATTCAACTTAGTCCCACCCCCAGTCTGGTCCGTGCTGAAGCAAGAAAGAAAAAAGGTAACGTGAATCAATTATGAAGGCAGTGAAAAAGGTATTAATATAAAATGTATAAAAGTATAATTACTAAAGCGGTTCTGGTGCAGAATAATGGCTGGTAGTGCCATTTAGGTGTTGTGTAATATCAGTATTTAGAATCACTTTAAGACTTAACATTGCAGATATTATTAAAAAAAACTGTTTAGCTATGCATGCACATAAAAAAGTAATTGGATGTATTTTTAAACACAACTAGTATAAGTAACTGAATTTGTCTTTCTATTAGCTTTAAAGCTGTGACTTTTTAGATTCTATTTTGGACAGAGAAGTTAATAGTTAAAATCCCTGTCCGTATTTTATCATCTATTTGAGAGAATTTCCTTCACTTCCTGTACTGTAGCCACAACAGGAAAAGAGAGACAGCGAGATAATCCCCGCTTAGACAGATGTCCCCAGAACACTGGTCTTCATAGGAAAGATTACCCCTCTGTTATAGTGACCGCTTTCAATTTGGCTTTTTTTTTTTTTACCTGCTGACAACGGTCACTACGACAAATAGAAACAAATTTCTCACTACTTTATCCAAAAACAAAGAAAAAAGTTTTGCCTTTGGATATCATTTCACCTTCTGTAATCATCTATACAGTGGTACTCTAACAAGGCAACATTCTGAGCAAATCGAAGATGGCTTGCTTTGCATAACACTGCCAGTCTAACACTGTGAAGATACTTACATGAGGGAAAGATCTCAACAACATGTCGATGTTGAATGAGAGAGTAAAGTTCTGCTTTAAACTAATAAACCTATACCTATACCTATTCCCAAAACCCTGAACTACAGGGCTCCAAACCCTGCTGCATCTTGTGGGATTGTTCTGGGATTTTAAAAAAAGCTCTCAGGTTCCATGTATCTAAAACATGTCCCATCGCTGGGTGCTGGAACTCTTGGTCCACCACCTGGCTTTGGATATATGCTGTCTTTCATTCTCCAGTTCTAAATTTGGGAGATATTTAACCCTAACCTTAACATTAAACCTTAATATGTATTGTTACTTCTACCTACAGGTGATGTCATCGTGGCTCAGCCACTCAAAAGACCTCAACCTGCAAACCTGGAAGGAAGACCGGGTGAAGATGGAAGACCTGTCAGCAGTGACTGCGCGCCACTGAAGGGTTTTGTTTCGAGGTACATTTTTCATAATGTGCTAGTATGTTTTGCATAATAGCAGATTATGACTTTACCTTACAGAGAGAAGGTTTTTTTTCCCCCAACCTTACTTCCGCTTTAACTCTAACCCCAAAACCTGTCTTACATTTAAAGTAGAACTATGGTTCAAAATGAAGAAATCAATATGTTATGCACCTATACAGTCTGTTAAACATGGCACTGATTGTTTTGCAAAAAGCAGTAAGGATTTTGAGATCTCTACCTTGTCTCCAACTCTCATGTGCACTTCCTTTAGTGAAGTGACAACTTTACTTCCTGGTTTTCAAATTGCCTACGTTGAACACATGTTGTCCCCATTTGCGTCTGACACGAGTGGGGGAGGGGCTCTTGTATCACATGGGAAGCTGAAGGATTTCATTCTACACAGAATCCTGATTAGGCTCTGCCCACAACCGTACAGTGAAGCCCCGCCCACTCCCACCTATGTCCCTCCTTTGCCCACCCACTGCTTTAGACCCTAGACCTAGCTTGTTTGTAATGACTTGTGGCTGTTTTACATAGCACACACCAAGCTATTGATTAGCAGATGGGTGTGTGTTATGTAAAATAGACTGAGCATGATAGAAATCTGGAGGACTGATAGATAGACAAGCTATTTCAGTGACAGGAAATTACATCTGAGCTCTGCTCAACTCCTCCCATCATCATTACTTGTATACAGCAAAGGAGGTCTGCTGGAGGGGATTATAGACCAGAATTGCAGTATATGTTAAGAAAATAATCATTTCAGTTGTTATGTTTATTACCATGTGTAACTTTCAGGTACTTATACGAGGATTTACTAAAATATGTATGTTGCCTTTAGTTGTACTTTAAGGCCTCATTCACACCATTAATAGACTGTTTGTTTATCAGTTGGAGCAGCCAGATGCTGCATATGATGCCATGATTAACCACTTACTTACTGGGCACTTATACCTCCTTCCTGCCCAGGCTATTTCACACAAAGCTTTCTTTTGGTGGCATTTAGTCACCACTGTTTTTTATTTTTTGCTAAAGAAGCAAAAAAAGACTGAAAATTTTCAAAAAAACAAAAAATGTTTTTCATAGTGTGTTTCAAATTTTGTAAACAGGTAATTTTTCTGCTTTACTGATGCGTTAATGAGGCTGTGCTGATGGGCACTGATAGGCTGCACTGATGGGCACTGATGAGGCGGCACTGATGGGCACTATTAGGTGGCACTGATGGACACTGCAGAAGGTGCACTGATGGGCAATGATGAGGCAGCAGTGGTGTGCATTGATGAGGAGGCACTGATGAGGCTGCACTGATAGGTGGCACTGATAGGCAGCACTGATGGGTACTGATAGGCACTGGTAGGTGGCACTGATAGGCAGCACTGATATATGACACTGATGGGCACTGATTGGCAGCACTGATGGGCACTGATAGGTGGTGCTGGTGGGCACTGATTGGTGGCACTGGTGGGTACTGATAGGTGGCCCTGATTAGCAGCACTGGTGGGCACAGATTGGGACCGATGTCCCTGTAACAGAAGCCAGTTACCGGCTTTCTCCTATTCTCCTCACGCAGATCGTGCAGAGACAAAAAGCTGATAGCAGGCTTCTGTTTACTTCCATGATCAGCTGTCATTGGCTGTGTTAAAGGGCCACTTTGATTAGCCCTTTCCCCTGTTCTGTGATCAGCCGAGTCCGAAGGGGGTGCGAGCAGCGCAGTCACGGGAACTGGAAAGGTGGGCAGTGGAAACCCATGCTGTATCGTTCTTTCGACTACAGCAAGGGCGGAAAGGGGTTGAGGCCAAATGGTTGAAATGCATAGGTGTTTTTATCATCTGTAGCCCACTATTTTTTGATGAAGGACATTGATTTATTCTGACATATCGTAGTGCCAGCTTTTCCTGTGGATTACATAGCATTTGAGGCTATTAGAAGCTGCTTTGCCTGAGCACCCAGTACTTGAAGTCATGGATGTTAGGGAGGTTGTAACGCTGTTTCACCTGTTCATTTGGATGCTGCATACAGGCAGCCCATGTAAGTCTATGGGGATACAGGGACACAGCCGCTCATCCAAATTTGACAGGTGTGCAGGTGCGGTGGAGTGAATGAAGCCTAATAACTAAAAAGTTGTACTTCCCTTTTTGATAACAGAACCTAGAGACTATGCACTGAATTCTACCATAGCAGGACCCTTATGTCAACTCAAACTCGTCTGTGGTTCATCCTCCCAATTACTTCAATACATTTTGAAGACTTCTGTAAACAGTTTGACTTGTTGGAGAATAGCAGCAAACCAACAGGGTAATATGCAGCAAGGAGAGAACATTAACAGAAGAAAATTGAAGCTCTAACAAAGAAATTCCTGAAAGAATGCTGTAGGTTATTTTTAAAGCATTTCTTATGTTTGTACAGAAAAGTTTTGTAAAAGAAAAAAACAACTTTTACAAAACATTTTCTACAAAATTCCCAACATTCAAAGTCAAAGCCAGTACTTAAAAGGACAAGTATTTAAAAAGACAATTCAACAGAAGCATCATGTCAGCCAGAAGGAAAGTAAGAACGGTTATTTGCTACCCATGCTCATATAAACAAAATCATTTCATTTGTGTTCTCAGGTTTTGACCAGAGATGAATGATTTCTGTATGATGTGTACAAAAATAGCTCAGTAAGAAAAAATCTGATAAACCAGAAAAAACTGGCACCCTGGGTACATTTTTGAAAAAAAAAAATACTGAAATAATAAATCTATCCTTATGTATCTATTATTCTATCTATCTATATAACAATTATTTTACACAGTGTATCATAAACAATTGCTTTTCCTTTTTTTTTTTTTTTTTTTTTTTGTAAAATACTGTTTTTCAATCATTTTAGTGATGTTGATCTCCTTCAATCTTTTTCAGCCACCCCCTGTCTATATTTACTTGCTCTGCCATTGGCTGTATGATATTGCTCTGGACAGGATTTCTCATAGAGACAAGTGTTACCATTCCCATAGAATGTGTGTCAGCTTGGCCACCTGTAGACTACACCAGGGCCACTTGTAAGGGTGACAATGAAGTTTCACAGTAGGGACAGTGTTGTCACTCCATAACAGGAAGTTATCCATATACAGTGCTCAGCATAAATGAGTACACCCCAACAGATTTGTCAGAAAACCTTTACTTTCCTTTCAGAATCAACATTTTATACGGGACACTATACTATAATACTCCCACAAATGCGGGCCATTGATTGCAACCAAGATTTGTTAATTTGCACACACAAAAAATATTTTTCCTAACAAAATCATTCAAGACCATGCTTAAAAAACAAAAGGTATACATTTCAGCACTTCTACTGCAGTAATTATCAAGTCCATTATCCTAAAAGAGTGACAATAAACCATAAGAGGGCCCAAATTATGGTGACGTTAAAATAACACATATGGAGTCCTTTAGCTTTAAGACGAGATGGTAGCTAGAAAAGAAGACATAAATCCAGACTGGAGACCACCACCTTTAACCCCACCACTCATAGCGGCTTACACAGCCTCTTACCAGATATTGTTGACCCCCTATTACAGAGGGTCATACGCACTTATAAGTTATCCCAGGCAACCTCCAAGATGGCTCCCTTTATCTGGTATCTCTTCAATAAGGTTCCAAATCCTTATCCAAGCACCACGCCAATATAGGATCTCCCATCAGCAACTTGGATCCGCAATGAGTCTCTCTCTATAAAGTCTCTTTTTGTCTCTTTTTGCTAAAATCTGTTTAATTATACTGGTATGTTCTCTGAAACAACTCCACCCCAAAAACCCGAAACCTTGCTGTCTCTTTTTGCTAAAGTCTGTTTAATTATACTGGTATGTTCTATGAATCAACTCCACCCCAAAAACTGAAACCTTGCTGTCTCTTTTTGCTAAAGTCTGTTTAATTATACTGGTATGGTTTTTTTTTTTGTATTTTTCTGCTTAACTATCTATAGAGCTGGCCACACTGCAATGCTTTCATTTGTCCCTTGTCTTTGATAAAATTATGGCCTGTTTACCTCTAGTGCCCCTGTTCTGTTTTTTTTAAATGAGAATTTTTGCTCTGTCTAGTCCCCCTTTATTTATTACCTCCTGATTGCTAATTTGGAATGCACCCACCCCCCATCCCTATCAGTATAAATTCAATCACCTTTAGGGGAAGCATTTGCAGGGGGCTTGCATTTGCAGCAGGGGCTCATTCTCAAAGTGGGGCTATTCTATAAGTGGAAGCACTTCTGACTCTGCACTTCAGCGAATGCACAAAGCGAACTTGTTTACCATTTTAGCTCTTTCTCCTCCTTACATGCACTCTCTACCACTCCTTCTGACAACCCTATTCTGCATCCTTAAACTAACTCTCCTTCACCCCTCTTCTCCACCTCACGGCTTATATATATCACCCTCACTTCTATCCTCTCCTTTTTACTGCACTCACCAACTCCTGCTAATTCTGAATCCACACGCACAAAAATACACCAGGACACTAGAGCATTCTTATAAATCGGACTCCCACATTATCTCCCTCACCCTTCTGCTTCTCCTAACCTCTGGAGATATATCCCTAAACCCTGGGCCTCCCTCATTTAACTGTACTCAAGGCACCCATTACCCTGCACCCTTCGATTGCAGCCGCAATGCACACAATCGAATTCCCATTTCTCTTTTTCCCAAAATCGGACTCCCTTTCTCTTGCGCCCTTTGGAATGCCCGCTCGGTCTGTAACAAACTGACCTCTCTCCATGATCTTTTTATCGCTAACTCATTCAATCTACTTGCCATTACTGAAACCTGGCTTCACGAATCCGACACTGCATCTTCTGCTGCCCTATCACATGGTGGTCTTCTCTGGACTCACTCCCCCAGACCCAGAGGATGCAAGGGAGGCGGTGTTGGAATCTTTCTAGCCCCACATAGCACCTTTCAGTTACTTCACCCACCCCCCTCTCTGTCTCTCTCCTCTTTTGAAGCACACTGCATTCATCTTTTCTCCCCAGTTTCTCTAAGGGTAGCTGTAATCTACTGGTATCAACCTTTCTTGATGACTTCTCTGCTTGGCTACCCTACTTTCTCTCTTCTGAAATACCCACAATCATTCTTGGGGACTTCAACATCCCTATTAATACTAACTCTCCTGCTACTGCCAAACTTTTCAGTCCAACTTCCTCCTTTAACCTGAAGCAATGGATACATGCTACTACTTACTCTGAAGGCAATACCCTTGACCTGGTTTTCTCCCACCTTTCCACTCCATGCAACCTCTCCAACTATCCATTCCCTCTCTTTGATCACTACCTTATTTGTTTCACTCTCTCCCTCTCCTCCACCTCCTCTCCCTCCTGCCACCTAACAGTTACCCACAGAAACCTACGTCATCTCAATCCTTCTCTTCTCTACTCTGCTACTGACGACCTATATGACAAAATCTCACTCCTACCCTGCACCGACCTAGCCACTTCAATCTACAACACTTCACTTTTAGCCTCCCTGGACACACTAGCCCCTCTCACTACTCACAGAATCAGGCCCCGACCCCGTCAACCTTGGCAAACAGATGACACTAGAAGTCTGAAAAAATATAGCCGTGCTCTTGAGCACCTATGGTGTAAGACTAAATCTCAAAAAAAATTCAACCAGTATAAATCTGTCCTCCAAAAATACAATTCCTGCCTCCACAGTGCCAAGCAGACCTATTTTATCACTCTTATTAACAACTTATCATCCCGTCCTTGTCAACTCTTCTCTACCTTCAACTCTCTACTTCGTCCTCCTCTGCCTCCACCCACTACTTCACTCACTGCCCAGGAGATCACCAATCACTTCAAACTGAAGATTGAAACAATTTGTGAAGAGATCTCTGCTGTTCAAATACCTTCCACGCTTCACACTTCATGCCTACAGGTACAATCACTACTTCCCTCATTCAGCCCCGCCACTTTAGATGAGGTTGCTAAACTACTTGCTAACGTCAAACTAACCACCTGCCCGCTGGATCCTGTTCTCTCGCAAATATTACGTTCACCCTCTGACTCGATTCTACACTCTTTAACCCACATCTTCAATCTCTCAAGCTCTTAATTCACTCTCCGGTCATCTCTCGCCTCGACTACTGCAACTCCCTTCTCACTGGCTTACCTCTACACAGGCTATCCCCCTTCAATCCATCATGAATGCTGCTGCCAGACTCATCCACCTTACCAATCGCTTTGTGTCTGCTACTCCTCTCTGTCAATCCCTCCACTGGCTCCAGCTCACGCAACAAATTAAATTCAAAATACTCACAACAGCCTACAAAGCCATACACAATTTAGCCCCCAGCTACATCACCAGCCTAGTCTTGAAATACCAACCTAATCATTCTCTTTGTTCCTCTCAAGACCTCCTGCTCTCTAGCTCCCTCGTCACCTCCTCCTTTGCTCGCATCCAGAACTTTTCCAGAGCCTCTCCAATCCTATGGAACACCTTACCCCAACCTGTCCGAGTATCTCCTACTCTGCTAGCTTTTAGACAATCCCTGAAAACCCTCCTCTTCAGAGAAGCTTATTCTACCCACACCTAACAAATGTATTTTCAGTTTCTTCATCAGTTCAACCCCCACAGTTATTACCTTTTTGTTTCACTTGGCCCTTCCTTCTAGATTGTAAAATTTAACGAGCAGGGCCCTCCCATTCCTCCTGTATTGTATTGTAACTGTACTGTCTGCCCTCATATTGTAAAGCGCTGAGCAAACTGTTGGCGCTATATAAATCCTGTTTTATAATAATAATAATAATAATATAAAGCAAATAATGCTCCTCATAGCGTAATATGTTAAACATAATTTAATTGAGAGTTTAAACTCTTAATTAAACAATGTGTTAACGTATTACGCTATGAGGAAAATTTTGGAAATTGTTCTTGTGTTCATTGAGATATTGATTAAAATCTTACTTTTAAAAAGGGGTGTACTCATTTATGCTGAGCGCTGTAGATGGATCCATGCACTTGCTTCAGCATTGGCTGCACAATTATGATCTAGACGGGCTTTCTGATAGTACTAGTAGTATACCATGCTGTATACAATGTATGTCAGCTTATCCACCTATAGACTTCACCAACATAGTTGCCAGCATTTCAAAATAGTTTCCAGGGACACCTTGTTTTGCTTTGGGTCTCCAGAAAGTCATTAAAGGCAGAGAATGTAATTTAATTTAGGGGTGAGTCACTCATTTAAAATGGGTGCGGGTCTACAAGAAGCATATCGTTAACCTAATTATTTGTTTATTAATTTATTTATTATAGACATATATGTAGCGCCAGCAATTTATGCTGCACATATAGGAAGATATCTCATAATAAGGGCAGAAACACAGCCCAGAAGGTCTGGGCTGGGGGGTCAGAACGGCAAAGTACAGGGGGACGCAGGGCACAGTACTAGGGAGTCATGAGGGAAAAGTACAGGGCTCCCCTGTACCATAGCAGTCTATGGTATAGAAATGTTTTTCTTCACATGCAGAGTGGCACCGGGAAGTTGCTGTGACAGATCTACCTATTCTAGTGTGCTGATTCCCACTGGCCTTGCAATCCAGTCTCACAACATGATGTCACAAACAAGTGCCTGGAGTGGAAAGGAGGGCTGGTGGGGATTGGTGCAGTACACTCCTTGTGCTGTTCTGCAGGTGGGGGAGAAGCACTTTAGACCAAGGGTCGGTGAGGCAGAGAAACAAATGCCCGGGACTCATGGGTAGATGCAATGGATGGATTGCAGTCCCTTACTCCTATACACACACGCAAAGCTGCACGAGCTTAGTAGAGACTTAGCATAGCATAGATATACCTGCAAAAAAATCCCTGAAACCCTATCAGTTTACCTCCACACACGCTTCTCAAAACAAGAACTCAGCTCACACCCCCTTCCAGGTGAGGTCTTCAAATTTAATAAAGAGAAGGTGCTACTGATTTTTAGGCCCTGTAATAGTTGTTTAAATGTTTCAAAAGTCAGATTGGGAGCAGCAGCTGTGTCCCCTGCAACCACTGCATCCCAACAGACAACAATGGCACAGCCCGCACAGTAATGCATGGAACACCTGTGCACGCATATGTGGGTAAACATGGCTTCGCACAGGTGTACGCTGCAGTATGCCCCATGTGAATGAGCCCTTACTACGTGTTATACATTTTATAGTATTTCTTTTACATTTTTTAAATTATTTTTTACAATTTTTTTACAGCCCTGTTGGGGGGCTTTGATGAGATATCAGGGATCTTAACAGACCTGTCTCTTTTTTAAGATATAGAAAGGGACTGAGGATAGACATCATTCCCTTTATCTGCAGCTTCAGCTGCACTGTAGACGAATCAACAGAAGTCTCTGTAAATAGACTCCTATTCATTTATAAACGGAAGCATAGTAAACTCATTTTACTATGCTTCGGTGATGAACGAACACAGGAGCAATCTAAACCAATCCCTGCAGCCAGGGAGGAGGGGGTGTCAGCCAGCAGCACTGAGGAAAGGGGGACATGATGGGGATCAGTCTTGCTGGGGGGTTCTTGCACAGGATAGGGGAATCGGAACAGCAGCGGGGGCTTTTATTTACAATCCTCCTGTGGCTCCTCTGCAGCAGTTGAAGCTAGCGGGAGAGGAGGTGAAGTCGGCAGCAGGGAAACCACAATAGTTTGTGCAGCGGGGATCATGCCTCGTTCAATTGGAGCTGAGGGCGGGGGGTGTTTGGGGGGCAAAGAAAAACTGGCAAATCCAGGACAGTTGGCAACTATGCACCAATGCCACATGTAACAAGATGACGATGCAGGATCACCATTTGAACACTGTCATCATCCCATAAGGACTTCATGACAGGGTTACCAGGTATAATATTAATAAAAAAAAACGTAGTTTTAAAAATATTGAAAACAAATTCTGAATTTACATTAACATGTTATAGCATATATGGGGCTTTGGCTAAAGCTTATGTAGCGCAGCCCTTATGAGGGTCGCGAGTTAAATCAGTACCCCACCGGTTGCCCTGATCCTGCAAGTCCCCCACCACCTTTGACACCCTGGGCACCTGGGCTCAATCATTTTCTCTCTTAATAACAATAGCAATGAGTATACCAAAGTCAATTGGACTAATGAGCTGATTTACTTTAGTAAGATAAAGAACAAATGCAAGTTCAATATAAGTTTACAGTTTAAAGTGGTATCTCTATTAGAAATATTATTGACAACTATGTGGCAATCACTTATCAATATAGTAATCAAACTGTGAAAACTATAATATAAGTACACAGCTAAGTGCAAACAGTGCCTATATGAACAGATAACAGGAGGGTAAAGGAATGACTCTTTTTCGTGTTAGACCCCTCTCTTATGCTCCTCAGCACACAGATGCAGAAAGTAAATATAAGGTTAGAACATTGATAGTAATAGACTGTATTGAGATTCTACCAGCCCTTTCAGAGAGTTCTTGGTGAATTTTAGCTCTTATGAACTTAGTAGTTTAACCACTTCCCGACCGCGCTATAGACAAAAGACGTCCACAGCGCGGTCGGGTTATTCTGAGAGGACGTCCATGGACGTCCTCCAGAATCGCGCTTCCCGCGCGCCCCCTACAAGGGCACACGCGCGGGGTCCCCCGCGCGCCCTTCGCGCTAAGACCTCCTGCAGGTACCTGCAGGAGAGTCTTATTGGGCTGGCGCGACACCTGCAGAAAACAGATATCGCGCCAGCCCTTCACCAATTTGATGATTCAAGTATTCTCGATTTTAAGTGGTTCTTGAGAGACTTTCCCGACCATCTTAGAGTTATGTCAGATAATGATAGTTACAAGATTGGAATATAAATGAAAGACGTAGACACACGACTCCTCGTATTCTCTCCCCAGATTGTGCTTTTTCTCAGTAAGGAAATGGGAGGACAATAGACAAGTATATCCGTGACAAACGTGAATCGACACATGAATATAATATCAAAAGTGTCAAACTAATGATATAACTATTCACTAACGGTGTATCAACAGTTATTATAAAGATTATCTC
>BLSH010016179.1:2122783-2138626 GCA_018402905.1 Glandirana rugosa | reverse complement strand
AATTCCCCCAACAATCTGATCGTAGAGCACGATCGTAGCGATCGTTGTTCTATGCAGAGCTTGATCTGCAACTCAAAGCAGCGGTATGTGAAATCTCTAATTTCTGCTATCTGTCCTCAGAGCAACAGCACAGACAGCAGTAGTAAAGTAATCTATCTCAGGATGCAGGATCAGGTCTTAAAATGTCTCAAATCTGTCCCTCACGCAGTCAGCTACCTTTCCCTACACTAACCCAAGGAGCATGTGACTGCAGCACTGTGACTCCAGCTTATAAAGAGGCTGGGTCACATGATGCACCGGCCAATCACAGCCATGCCATTAGTAGGCATGGCTGTGATGGCTTCTAAGGGCAAACCAGTGAAACACTTGTTGATTGGCTGCCCTGCAGCTTCTCAACACGTGGAGTAAAATAGCAGAACCCCGGACCGAACCCGAACGATTTTTGAAATGTCCGGGTCCGGGTCCGTGCCACGGACACCCGAAAGTTCGGTACGGACCCGAACGTTACAGTCCGGGTTCGCTCAACACTATTCATTAGGTTATATCTGAATTCAGCCTAGACGATTTGCAAAGGATTTGAATGAGGTAGGGACATTCAATTATAAGCTACAATAGGGCAAGGATTGATATGAATGGCAACAAAATATTTGTTGGAGCCTGCACTCGTTTATCACTGGCACACTTGTTGGACAGTATTTGTTCAATTACTATTTTTATGACCTTCCACCAATAGAAAATGCTGTTTTTTCCAAGCATGCAGCAAACTCCTAAGTTGGCAAGGTGCCTTGCATAACCAGGTAATCCTGTATTACAATAAAAAATAAAGTAAAATAAATGCAATCTTGTATTAAAAGAGACACGGATGAGAGAGAGAGAGAAAAGTAATCTTACCCCTATATAAGGCACTATAGTAAGACCTCATTATTAATATGCAGTTTAGGTTTTGTCACCAGATCAGAAAAAGGGGCACGCAGGACTTCACCTATAAGAAAAAATGAGCCCAATTCCCTTCAATGGCTGATTCCTCACACAGGTTTGAATGTATAAACAAGGGTTAAGCCCTCCAGGTCTCACAGGATTCGATATTAAGTTATCATATACTTATAAGTTTGGACACCTGGGTTGAAAAGCCAATGTGGAACCTCATGGCTGTATGTCCTGATTTGTCTGGCGATAAAGTTATTTTACTTGTTTTGACAGTTATATGTTTCCATGCTGCTGTAACTTTGTAAACCTTTAAAAAATGTATTGACACAGAAAAAAAGATGAGCTGAACTGAATATATTTAGCTATCAGAAGAGGAGTTTAGAAGGATATGAATCCTGTGTACATAAATTACCCAAATAGAACATTCTGTGAAAAGTTGTTCACTTTAAAGTCACCACAGGGCACTATGTGGCTCTAGGAAAATAGGTTTAACCTTTGAGTATAAAAATTGTCTAAACTGAATGAGCTGTGAAAATGTGAGACAGTCTTTGACTACACCAACGGTTCTAGCGAACTCGGTACATTGCTTAAAAAAAGGCAGGATGTGTTTCTAAACGCACAACAATTATTAATAATATTTAAAGTGATTGTAAAGGCTTGCTTTTTTTAAAATTAACAAACATATTATACTCACCCCCTCTGTGCAGTTTTATTTGCACAGAGCAGTCCGGATCCTCCTATTCTCAAGTCCCTCTTCTGCTCTCCTGGCCCCTCCTCCCATCGAGTGCCCCCCTGCCAGCAGCTTGCTACAGGGGGTACCTAGGCTGAGTCAGAGCTCCGTGTATCCATTCAGACACCGTAGCCCCCACCTGGCCCTGCCCCCTCTCTCCCCTGATTGGCTGACTGACTTTGATTGACAGCCAATGGCGCCGCTGCTGTGTCTCAGCTAATCAGGAGTAGTGTTCTGGATGGCTGAGGGGATTGTGGACATCGCTGGAGAGAGAAGGGGATCAGGGTAAGTAGTAGGGGAAGGCTGGGGTGGCTGATACACACAGAAGGTTTTTTTTATCTTAATGCATAGAATGCATTAAGATAAAAAACCTTCTGCCTTTACAACCCCTTTGATATGTAATAATAACATTGTAGAATGTTGATCCAGGGAATATCTGTTTGCCTTTGGAAATGAACCACTTGCCACCTACATAACACATATTAGGCTTTAATGTCGACAAACTACACATATAGGTCTGTCAGGGTATTTATGATATAAAATTATCAATGATACAAATATCAATGGGATCTGCAGTCTAACTTCACACCTACTCAGCATTTCAAGTGTTTACCATTCTCAGAACTGAAAGACCAAGAGGTATTGATCTTCAAGACACTTAGGGCGCGTTCACATGTGTGTTGATTATGAAGAATGAAGCAATGCTCATTAACGTGCCTAGAACATTTATGATGTGTTTATGAAGTGTTTTCATTATGTTTGTGGAGGATTGAAAAATCTTCAAGATTGCCCGTTAAATGACCATGAAAGTGTTGCTTTTCTAGTGGGAAGTGATGTAGAAGAAAGTATCTACTTTGAGGCCTGGTTAGGTTGTGTTGTGATAGCAGACATTTTTTGAGTATTCTTAGCCAGATGGATTAATATACTTTGATCTCTCTGACACTTGGCTTGGTCCAGCTTTGCTGAAACAAAACGGTTTGGCACTGGCAATAATGCTCAATGCCTCTGTTCCTGCTTGGAACTGTCAGCATCGCTGACTGGCTAGTTGTTTTTCCCTGCACATAGAGGGTTATACCACACAGCTGCTCTGTACAAATAGCAAGTGGCTGGAGCTGCTCTGTTGTATTGCTTTAATATTTCCCAGTGCATTATGAGATAAAGGAACCTCCACTGTCTCTCCCCCAGAGTCCAGCTAACACTTTATTAATGCCTCACTAAGCAAGTACTTCTCCAAGAAAAACAAGACAACCACTACCCCCTAGCGAACAATGGTTCATAGTGAAAAAAAATCCTCTCTAAGTTGAAAGTTATTCCAACCAGTGGTGGCCCATCAATAGGGGGCGCAGGGGCGCCACCCCCCTAAAGCTAGTCATAACAAAGCTGTCAATGGGAGTAGTGACATCTTCGCAATCACGTGATTGCAGCTGAGGAGCTTCATTGGCTTTTTTTTGGAGTGTCTTCGAGGCGCAGAACAACGCGTCCCGAACACTTCCACTCCAGAATTATTCTGCCTGTGGGGTCTGTGATTGGAGCAGTCCGTAGGACGCGGGCGGTGCTTTTCGCACAGCCACTACGTCACTTCCGGTTCCTCCCTGGGCACTAGATGGAATGCAAGGCATGAGAGGTTCCTCGGGCGGACTGGCAAGCACCTGCAGTGGCAACCGGGAGGGGATCACACTGATGAGGCGGTGGGCGCGAAGCTGGCAGTGCGAAGGCTGGAACTCAGAGCGGTGTAGCCGGAGCATGGAGGTGAGTGTGGGGATTGGAGTGCTGCCCATCCAGCCGGGGGTATGGAGTCTTCCCTGGAGGTGGGGGGACAGACATTACATGGTGGCAAGTACAATATGCAGCAACCCTCCTCACTGTATGGAGAATGACAGTTAACAGATCATTCAATCAGTGGCTGGGAGAAATCGGAGCACCCACTGATGTGATACGAGGCTGCTTACGTGTAATGGGCTAATACTGGCACCACTGTACTCTTCAGATTTGGGTGACCGCCCCCCAAAAAAAGAAGTAGCAGCCAACACTTATTTAACAAACTAGAGTGCCCAAAAAGGTTCACCTCAAAGCTGGCTCTCCCATAAAGATAATAGCATGCTGTTCAGATGTGCATAGGAACCATCACACGTCTTTAATGACACAGCCTGGCATGCATTGTGATCCTGCACTTTAAATGGTTATTTTTATCTGCTATAGTATGCACTGGCTGATTGTGGATTATACAGAGAACCACTGTTACCATCCAACCATTGAAAGCACATTTCAATAGGTTACTTGGGGTCACCGCACTTAGCCGGCAGCTTGGTTTTGCAGGCGAAGTGAATAAGCTTGCGGGGTAACTTCGCTTGGCTGCTGTTTTCATAGCAGTTGGTTATAAGCCATCAAGTGATATTAAGTATTTAATTAGCAGGTAAAGTTGATGCAACTCTTTAAAAAAGCTTTTTACAAAAGGCACCTTTGCCAGGTGCACAGGGGATTTACTTTGCCCCTGGCACCTATTGCCACCAACTGTTGGTATAGGATTGTGTATACGGAGGTTTCCTATTTTTATTTTATTTTTATTATATTTTGTACATTTTATTATTTTATATTTATTTTTTCCTGTGTTTTTATTATTTTGTTTGATTTGTATTATTTTATTTATTACTTTATATTTTTACTATTTTATTTTTTATTATTTTATTATATTTAATATATTTTTTTCCGTTTTTTTGTATTTTTATAAATATATAAATAATGATATATTATTTTTTTTTCTATTGGTTGAGCTACATGGACTTTTTGGTAATTTTTTTTTTTTACCTGATTAACTATGTACCTTATTGCCGTTGGCCCGTGAGATCATTCTACCACTATAACACCAAGGTTAGTGTCAGATCATCCTGGTAGGACTGGCTACAAGTGATATCAGGGTGTGATTGCAGTTTACCAGTGTCTTAGGCTGCGTTATATAAGAAGGTTTTTGATGAACAGTGAGGCTGCAATTGATGGGCACAGTGAGGCTGCATTAGATGGGCACAGTGAGGCTGCAATTGATTGGCACAGTCAGTGAGGCTGCATATGATGGGCACAGTGAGGCCGCATTTATTGACAGGCACAGTGAGGCATTTTCAATATTTTATATAGGAGTAATGATACATAATCACCTGTTAAATGGCTAATTACAGCCCTGCATTACTAACAGTTTAATTGTTTCATTTTATTTTGCGCCACCCAAAAATTTTGAGCACCACTGATTCTAACATATAAATATTATTAAAGGAAAGACAATTACAAATCTTCTTCTGTTTCCCGACCATTAGAAGATGCAAACACCAACCAGGTTAATCACTTGGGAAATCCAAATTCTATGTATCACTATTTCTCTAACCCAACTAGAACCAAACCTTTTTTGTATGCTCATCATAATATCAGCTACTCTCATCCTCTAATTCTTCCGAGCTGCTAACAAACTGAGTTTGCACCCCACAGAGTGAAACTCCTCTGTATCTTCTCCATAAAAATCTGGAGAGAGGCCAAATTACAGTGAACTGAATTTATTCCACTATTCTCATTGTCTATGATCAGTCTCAGAATAAAACAGAACAGAGACCTTCTGGTCTCCATTGGAATCAGCAAAAACTGAAAAGTGTTCAAACACTTTCCAATTTACTTATCTACAGTGCATCATATGATATGAAGGACTGAATCATAATAAAAATAATTTTATCAAATACATATATTGTTGTAGCACTAACAAATGGGAAACTTATGATTTTAGGCTGGGTTATTGCGAATTGGATGTCAGGAGATTGTGACCGGCTCTCAATTTAGCAGGTTCACACATCTCTGGAGCGACTCCGGTGCGAATTGCACAGGAGTCCTGTGCATCTACTGGTCCATTTCAGGTCCGAATTCAGCCAAAAATTCGGGCTGAAATGGGACCTGAAGCAGTGAACGGGGATGCACCGGGCCCCTGCTGTGAGCCGCTCCGCGCTGTGGTGTGAACCCAACTTAATGGTATGAATGATTCAGGAATAAGAGGAAAAATGATGATGCAATAATTAACAAGATATTCTTTGAGGACAATAATTACCTCAAAATTGATATCTTGATCAGTCTCACATCATTCGAAAATATTTCATGATTAAAATAAGATAACATTAAATATAGAAGGCCAAAAGTAATATTATCCCCTTTTTTATCCATAGTGAGCTCCATACTATTATGAGGATAATTTAATATTAAGTTATGGAAAAGAATATAATGTCCCAAATTAGATTAATTGATCCACTGAGTAAATCCAAATGTATTTCCAGAGACCAAAAATAGAAATCCCTGGTCTTAGAATGCCATTTGATGAACAGGTGCTATCACCACCTAAATAAATATTAGGGTATTCAATATAAATGCCTTCCAATCAGATGTGAGTAAATATTATAAACTATACCTTTTTCTTTAGATAATGGGATTTTAGACATAAAAGGGGAAATTTTGAGAGAAAAGAGGCTGTCAGACACTCATTGACTCGAAGATCATGACACAGACACTCATCTGATCATCATCTCGACTCTCCATGATGAATTCAAACTCCTCATATCAGATCAGACTCTATGTTGAGCGACCATTGCAAATAGTACATGAGAGGTAAAAATTGTCCTTAATGCATGCTCTCAGCACTATGAGCTGTCAAATACATCTCTTGGTCTTTACTAATGATCAGGAGCTGTGTGCGATCTAATCATGTGACCACTGTGACAGCCAATCACAGTGGTCAAGTCCTTAAAGCCCCCCCCCCCCCATGCCCATTATACCCTAGTAAAGGGAAGCCAGGACTGGGTGGGAAGGGGTTAAGATAGTCTTTGTTTCCCTGTTAAAGCAAATTGGACCATAATTTATAAGAAGTGACTATATAAAATAGACCATTTACAGTTGACAACTGCTTACCACATTACCATATCTATCTCCGTAATGTTAAATTCAGTCCTCCTTATTCCTGCACGTAAACCTTACTAACTGTAGCATCAAAAATTAAATTATGACCTTAACTATTGGGCAAATACATTAGCAGGCCCTGCACTAACCATATCCAGTGAAAGTACTGAAAATTCCTGCTATCTCACTCTATACTTGCCAGCCAATAAATCCATCTGCAAACTGATGAGGTGATAACTTCAGTAACAGAACAGAAAGTGGCTTAATCACCCCATCAAAACATCATGAGAAAGACAATAATGTAATGCTGATAATAAAATCAATGTATTTCTCTTATTTCTTTAACCCATAGTGGGAGAGGAAGTAACAGCGCAATGAGCAAATAATTTCAAGTGATGACAAGCAGAGTGCTGATAAGATAGCAATTGAATTATATGACTAGTGCTGGAGACAACTATTGAAATCCACATCCCATATATAGATACAGAAGATAAACCCATAGATGATGATAGATGAGGACATGGGTGCTGATAAGAAAAAAGAGCAAAATGACAAAGAGATGCACTGTGAAGCTTCTTTTTCATTGTCCAGTCACAGGCTAGGGGTATTTTCATGAGATCCTGGTCTCAGAGGATGTTGCAGGATGCTGGCTGTCAGGCAACCTGGAAGACTGAAGATGTCTAGTGATTGAAGAAAGCCGTACTGAGGCAGACAGCTCTGGATTAAAAGGGTGAGTATTATTGTAAAAGCTGCTTTTTTATTTTATCTTTTATTCATGTCTTTGTTAGTTTTGACTGGAGTACTGCTTTAAGGATTCATGTGCTATCAAATTGCAATACAACACACTACAATAATAAAAATCGACATAATCCAATTTTTTTCCTTTTTTAGTGGTGAGAGATTACTGAAGCTAGGGAATTACTGTGCCAGTGAATTTTTTTAGCTTGGTGAATCATTAACTTAGGACAGAGAGACATGGTTGAAAAAGCCAAAAAGACTTAATCTTCAAGAACAATTCCTCCAAACGTATGGGCTTTTTAGACAGAAAGTTGCTTTAATGATACAATTAGGGTGACAGCTGGTGACAGCCCAGTGAAAGGCATTGCCTGAAAAATTCTTCCTAAAATCTAGCTTGTAATGTTATACTATCCCAGACAGATAATTGACAGAGTTAGATCTAAGTAATTAAACTTTTCATGTTTCATGAGTTCGTACATTTAGACAGCTATCATTCAATCATACATAAAAGGAAGAGGAAAATCAACCAGTTATGCAGATAAATAATATGACTGTTGGCTTTATCATGCTTGACTGCTGGAGCTAATTACTTTGAAAGGTTTAAAGGAATTAACCCCTTCAGTTAGTAGCCAGAAGTGTCAATAATGCACTTAAAATGAAGGCAGTCTATGAACATTCAAGTATTTACAGTTCATAGTTCCGCCCCCCAGCAAAAATTTAAGTCAGCAGCTACACATATTTTAGATGCTGACTGTTAATATTAGGACACTTACCTGTCCTGGAATCTAGCAAAGTCGGCACCCCAGCTAATGTTTCCATCGGCTCTTGGTTGCTGCCACTGTCATTCATGGTAAGGGAAACTGGCAGTGGAGCCTTTCACTTCACAGCCAGTTCAATACTGCACATTTGCAAAGTGTACTGTGCTTTCTGAATGGCCAGTGGCGGAGGAGGAAGGACGAACTTCCGAGTGATCTCTAGGAAGTGGGGACGGGTACCTGCCAAAAACAGGTATCCCACCCCTTCCCGAAAGGTGTCAAATGTGGCACTGGAGGGGGGGAGGAGGCAGATAAGTGGAGCGTTCACTTTTGAGTGGAACTCTGCTTTAGCAAAGTGTCAGTGGGCTTCCAAACAAGCCCTCACTAACCTCTGTAGCTGCTGACACTGTGCAGCAATGCATCCTTAAAATTCACAGTGGAAGCACTAAAGTTGTCATCTCTCAGCATCTCAGCTTACCCTGCCCCCCTTACAGAAAACCAGCTGTGTATTTACATTAGAGTTTAGAAGACTTCTGATTCACTGCTAGTAGGGGGAACAGGATCAGTTGTGCTGCTGAGAGAAAGGCTTCGGTGCTTGTGCTGGAAAGCTTGAGGATGCATAATTTTCCAAAGGAGTAGAAGCTGTACACCTTGCAAAGTGAACATTAGTAAATAAGATGAAGCTGTGTTCACTTTCAATACTCAATTAGGTGGTAGCAAAAATCCTGTCTTTATTTTCTATGCACATGTTTGGGCATGGGGGGGCGGGGGGATAATGGAGGAATGTACAATTTGCAAACTGAACATACAATACACTTCACAAAGTGAACATTGCGTTTGCTAGGTAAACAGCCTCTGCGCCTTTAGTAAATCTACCCCCAAGTGTCTAGAATTAGATTGTGATTTTATATGGTGTCATTACTTAAAGCGGAGTTCCACCCAAAAGTGGAAGTTCTGCTTTAACCACTCCTCACCCCCTTACATGGCACATTTGGCATGTAATTTAATTTTTTTTCCGGGGGAGGGTCGGTACCTAGTTTTGACAGGTACCCAGCTCCCACTTCCGCTCAGGCCGCCTAGGCGTCTCGTGTGGAAGTTCTCCTCTCCCCCTTCCTTACTGCAAAGCCACTGAGGAGGCGCAGCGCGACTCGCACATGTGCAGTGTGCACCTGGCTGTGAAGCTGCAAGCTGCCACACTTGTGATGCTGGCGCCGGGGAGAGGCGACGGAGAGGAATAAAGCTGGACCATGGGACAGGTAAGTGTGTGTTTATTAAATGTCAGCAGCTACACTTTTTGTAGCTGCTGACTTTTAATAAGCTTGAACACGACTGCAAATTTTAGGTGGGCCATAATTTTTGTGGGCCAATAATTAGACTTTTAGGTTGATAAGGGGTACAAATCAAAGTGTTTGTAAACCTATGCTGTCTCCTATCTCTGCTTTCTGCATGACTCACTTCTGGCAGTTTATGCTGACACTAAACAATCTTGGAAAATGGCCCTGCTCCCTCCCTCCATCACACAGCAGGTGACTGACAGTCTCAAGCGAGCATGCTTCTCTATGAAACTGTGTAAATGGGGGTGTGTCCTTTCCCTTCACTCAGGTCTCAGATTACACTCAGCTTCCTACTCTATGTCCTGCAGTGTGTGATATGTCAGATTACTGCCACCTGCCTCCCGAAGCTTTAGAAACGCTGTGTAAACTGTGCACTTTGAATGACTGTAGAGAAGAACTGCAGATAAATAGGTACAGCCTATGTAGGAGGATTTGTTTTAACTCTGTGTATCACCTGAGGCTTGTCATTTCAGTGGGTATATGTAAGGGTTTAAAACCACTTCAAAGCACAACAAAACCCATTTATAAGTAGGCTTTTTCTTACCCTACCTTTCCTTTTTAACCTAATGAGCAAACATCAACCCCCTTTCACTTACTTAACAGTGGCTGGAGTTCTGACTTTTATACTACAATATACTACTACTAGTGGGTTGCTCAGCCAGAGACACTGACTGCTCACAGCTCATGCTCCATGTGGCATGGCTCAAAACCAGGTATAACACTGACACCTGAGTAGAAGGGAGTCCAGAGCGCCGCCTGGTATAGGTAAATTAAATAATTTCTACAACTTGGATTGTAAAGAAGGAGTGTGAGCTATTTTCTAGGTTCATAATTAGGTTTAGGTTTGCTTTAGGTATTAAGGTTAGGACTTAGGGACTCATTTAAAGGGTTGGGTTAAGGGTAAAGGGTATAGTTAGGTTTCATTTTCGTAGGGGTTAAGTTTAAATGTAAAGCCTCGTACACACGATGCGACGGTTGTACGACCGGACGTCCAAAATCGTATGTTGGCTGTTGTGCCTGGCGTACTGACGTGCACTAAGCGATCGTACGACCAAGCCTAACGTGGTGACGTGTTATGAGTGTATAAAGAGGAAGTTCAGGTGAATGTGATTTGTGAATTAGGAACGTAGGTTTACACGAACGGACACTTCTGGGCGTTCCTGACTTCCGAGCATGCGTGTTTTGCACGTACAACTTTGTTGGCCCAACTTCACTATAGACACGGTACAACAGTCGTACAACGGTTTTCTAGTCTGCTCATCCAACTTCTGTTGTATGACCGTCGAAAGTCGGTTCTTCTAATCGCGCGTACTAACGGTTGGATGATCGTACAACAAGCTGTTGTACGACTGTTGTTGTACGACCATCGCACTGTGTGTGCGAGGCTTTAGAGGATAGTGTTCATTTTAAGTGTTAAATGTAACGGTTAGGGGAGGGATAGGATTAACTGGCTATGGCTAGGATCAATGTTAGGCATAAATCATATATGTGGGACATGGGCGATACTTACATTTTTTGACACAGAAAAGTTGGTTGTCATGTATACAGCATTAAGTTTCCAGGGACTAAAATTATTCTACTTCCATCTGTTGATACTGGTTTCTTTAGAACCCTGCTTCATAATTTTAGTTAATTATACAAATGTGGATTTAATATATTCCTCAGTGATAATTAAAATAAGTAATCCAATTACGTTCCTTTATAGTGTTTACTGTATATATTGCAGTATGTCTGTACTGATTATCTTCATAAATAGGCACTGAAAGATAAACAAGATGGTTTACTTGAGGGCAGATACCAGCAACATCAGCAGACATGTCAGTTTCCATGACCAACATACACCTCTCTTTGTTTGGCAATGAAAATGGCCTAAAGTCACCTATACCTACGCAAACTCTGCATCATGCAACTAGTATGAACCTGATCCTTGTTATACTTTGAATTTTAAATCCTCTTTCTACATGCATACAGAGAATTCTGATTAAATGATTATTATCAGCTCTTCATCGCATCAAAACAGAAGCATTAAGAGCAAAACAAAATGCACAGCACTGAATATAAATAATCTTTTACATATTCAGATTTTATACTTCAAAAATAAAATTGTTTATTCTTTCTTTATTTTTTCTCTAAGAAAGTTGGTAATTCCAAACATTCATCAGTCACAAGAAACAGCAGCATTGATATTAAGGACCTATTCACAAAGAATCAAATCTGTTTTTAAGCCATTTTTACTGACCTTTTGCCAAACATTTATCACTATGAAGCTTATTTGATTTTAATATTCAAATGTTGAACTGTTCTTTTTCTTGCTATTAGATTCCAGCTGTTTCACAGTATGAAAAAGATTAGTTGTATTTATAAAGCGCCCTTGCTATGGTGAATAAAACCAAAAAATTGTAGTTATATGTTTTTTAAATAAAGAGATTTCTATGTGTAATGTAAATGTGGATACAATGTAGAATACGAAGAAGCTCCTGTGAGCATGAATAGAGATTGAACGTATGCGTTGTTAGATGTATATTGAAATAATCAATAAAGAAATTAAAAAAAAAAAGATTTCTATTAAACATGATTACACATGTAATTAATTCTACAGAGAGGAACCATTCCCCAATATGTTTATTCACCAGTGCATTAAAGTGTTTGTTACCCCAACACTTCATATTCCTGATATGTGTCTGCTGTACCATGTACTTGTATGAGAAAGTATCCTGTTCTCTTTGCATTGTTTATGTGAAATTCCTGCCAGTCCCTCTGCTTTCCTATTAGGAGGAGAGGAGGAGAGCACAGTGTGGTCAGTTCTCTAGCTATGCTGGGAACTCAGCCTGCTCTTCTCCAATGATCAGACCGTTCCTGGCACGACCCCCATTGCACAGCCATTCACTGGGAAGCTCACTATGCTGCTGCTTCTCCTCCCCCAGCTCTTATGCGGCTGAGACCAGAGGGAATGTGATCACATATAAAAAAGGGAGAAGTATTTATATTTTATTATATTTATACAAAAATGTTTTGCCTTTCATTTCTATTGTAAAGTGAATGGGTTGTTTTACAATGATCGTTTACAATCACTTTGGCTTCCGGCATTATTCACAGTCTCCTTTTTCAGTAGTTTGAAGCCTACAGCCCTATACCTTTGGAGTTAGAAGTAACACTACTTTGTTAGAATCAGTTCTTGTTACAAAACATTTCCTACTTTTCCATTCCCTAATTGGCTTGGAATATTGTGATAATGTGTGAAAGTGGCAACTACTGTAGCTATCAGTTGCGGTTGGTGACATTTTAGGATGGGGGGGCGCCAGACCCCCCCCTTCTTTTTTGACCCCTCCCTCTTCTCATAGGCCCCGCCCCTGATCCGGGTCCCCATGAGAGTCCCCCATACATTACAGCTCCCTTATCGGGGTCCCCGTGAGAGTCCCCCATACAGATTCACAGGACCTTATATCAGGTTCCCCATGATAGTCCCCCATACATCACAGTCTCATGGGGACCCTGATATAAGGGGCTGTGATGTATGGGGGACTCTCATGGGGACCCTGATATAAGGGGCTGTGATGTATGGGGGACTCTCATGGGGACCCTGATATAAGAGACTGTGATTTATGGGGACCCTGATTAAGAGAGTCCATCATATATCACAGGCAGCCCCCTTATATCCCCATGAGATGAGAGTCCACTCCCCCATACATCACAGTTGCCACTACTGTACCTGGCAGCCTGGCTTCAGGCCTTCACCTCAGGGCAGGCACTCAGGAAGGCTTGTGGTCGGCTCTCAGCTAACCGTGGCTCTGCTCAAGGCTGGTGATGAGGAGAGTCAGGACTTGGAGGACTCGGAGACTGAGTGTGATGGCCTGGTGGGACTGGAGGGCTCAGGAGTGTGGGACCCAGTCACTGGTGGTGCCCGTGGTGGTCTGGCTGGCACTGTCTGTTTGGCTGCTGGCACCTGGCAGACAGTCACTGAGTGAGTCAGACAGAAGACGAGCATGCACGGCACGAGAGAGTGTGTCGGGCGAGTCGGCCTGGCACTGGCAGCAGGTCCCAGGTGCACTCGTCGTTGCCTGACTGCGAGGAGGATGGACGGGAACCCGGCAGAGTGCTGCGTCTGCGCGAGTCAACTCATCACACACCCAGCAGCCAGCATGTCTGCCACAGTCCTGCCCTCGCCCACCACACCAATCACTGGCAGTCACTGGGCTCAGGCAGCTAATTAGTGTAGGTATGTGCACTTCTTTAGCACACATACCTTACACTTCTGGACCTTCGGCGCCACCTTTAGGGGGTCGGGCTGATTTTTTTTTTCTTCATTGCCAGCAGGGAGGCGGCAACCATCCTATTGACCAGTCACCGCTGGTAGCTATACTGGGAAAAGCTGACTGTTGCATGGGTTTATTAACAGCTGCAAATATGGCTGCTGACTGCAGTTGACTCCTAGGCAAACTGATTATGCCTGGATTTGTCTTCTATTTACAGCCAAACTATATACATGAAAACACATGTATGTGAGCTGTTCTACATTCTGAATAATTTTTATTCTGTTCAGTCTGTCTGGTAACCCTGCCAGACAGCACAAGCAGGTCCTGGACCTCTCTGTAGACTACATTATAGTTAACGGCACTCTGTCAGTGGAAGCAAGGGAGGAAACCTGCTGTGAATGGAAAGTACAAGCACCCAAAGGTGCCTGTAAATGCATGCAGCAGCCTCCAAAACCTTCCCATCATAAGCCAAAACCTTTCCATCATTTTCCTATGATGGGAAGGTTTTGGGGGCTGCTGCATGTATTTACAGGATTGTCCTGGCAAGCAATGCTTTGCACTTCCTTTCCCCCCCTGTTCTAGTGGGGTTGGCAATCATAGTGATTTGCCAATAGGAGCATGTGTTAGCAGGACTTAACGGTAACTCCAACATTACCTGGAAATACTGGAGCATTTGCTGTCAAAACAGCTCAGCATTTGGCCACAAAAGGATGATTATGAGAGGGTGCCATAGGTACAGTATGTGCAGATAGCTCTAGGTGCCTGCAGCAGTCCCCCCCCCCCCCCAGTGTCTATGTAATGCACCATTTCAGGCTGCTGTTGAAATGATTTATGCAGTGTGGTCCCCACTGTAGTGCATGGTGTAAATGCTTGTTTAGCAAGGGAGAAAAGAGATATGTACAGGTACTTACATTATTCCTTGCTCCCCTGGAAGTGGTGCCCTTCTACGCTATCCGACACTTCCAAATTGAGAACATGTCCTCTAAATCCTCATATACAATGCAGGACTGCTGGTCCTGAATTGTATGTGATAAGTTAGAGAGCTGCGACCAGCTGGGCAGTGAAGTGAAGCAGCTTAGGGGAACCGGCTGCACAGAGATGAGAAAGCTTGCAGTGAAATAACCCTAGCCTAATCCCCTAGTATTAAAGCCTGATATCAAATTTAGGCACACATGCTGGTTTTCTGTAAAAATATATTTTATTGATATTTCAATATGTTTTTTTCACATATGCCTAGATTTCAGTCAAAAACAGAACTTTTAGATACTTTTCAGCACACTACCACTGGGTACAATGTATTGTCTTTCACATGTTAAGGCAGAATTCCAGGGAAACAACTAAACACATAGATGGAATACATATGAGAGAGTTGTTTTACCGACCAAAGGATTAGCATTTCTGTTCATACAGTCATACAACTCTGCAATATGGCAGGGATTAAGAAGTCTGGTACCTCTCCCAACCTGAGAAAAGAGAAGCTGCACACTAACAAAATCATCTCTCTTCTCCTATCATCATACTCCCTGTAGTACACCTGACTGGCTCTGCTCTACAGGGACTGCAAGAGGCTGATGTCAAGTCAAATTTGGGCACTATAACTGCTCGCAAGAAAGTGATTCTAAAGGTTCATTTACAAAAAAATAAAATAAATAACAAACATGTCGTACTTACCTGTTCTGTGCAATGGTTTTGCACAGGGCCGCCCCAATCCACTTCTTCTCGGGTTCCCTGTTGGCTCTCCTGTCCCTCCTTAACCACTTCCCGCCCGGCGCATTGACAAATGACGTCCGGGCGGGGGGTTCATTATCCTGACTGGACGTCTATTGACGTCCTCAGGATAATGCGCGATCGCGCGTCACCCCCACTAGGACTCCCACCGACGCGACTATTTACAAGTCGCGTCGGGGGGGGACAGTCCTCTCGTCGGCTAACCGAGAGGCGACGAGTCCAGACGTCTGGACTCGTCTCCTTTTCGGCTAGTTGCCGAGAAGGATAAATGTGACACTAGTCGGCACTAACCAGTGCCGACTAGTGTACCATTTTCCGAAGCCTAGCTTCGGAAAATGGAGCCAGCCATTACGCCACCCAGTCGGACTGGGTGCCGTGGTGGCTAGCGGCGCTACGCGCGGGGGTCCCCGCGCGCTAGCGCGTAATAGGACTCCTGCAGTTATCTGCAGGTCAGTCCTATT
>BLSH010016179.1:2098974-2112783 GCA_018402905.1 Glandirana rugosa | reverse complement strand
ACATACAGGCCCCAGGACTTCCGCTTTGAGAACCATGAAACCAGAACTTCTGGTCTGTGGAGCACATCACATGACCGCTCCCAGACCAGAAAATAATCCTGTGCTTTGAACACGATAAAAGGGTTCCACAAACGGGAAGTAAGCTATAAGATAAAAATATAACATAATATGTATATGAATAATCTTAAACCCAAAAATCAAAAAGGCATCTAATCCTTATGAGTCTGATGGGCTGTCAGTGTCTGCGGCAGGGTCGCAGAACAAACATGATTCCACCGAATCCCATTTAAAGGGGAAGGGGCAACAAATATAAAAAACGACCAATTTCCACCGAATCCCATTTAAAGGGGAAGGGGCAGCAAATATAAAAATATTAAAAACAACCAGTTAAATATAGCAGTTCATACTATCTTCAAAGAGAACCTGTTACATTCCCAATAATGTATTTATAGGAATACAGTATTGGTAAATAATAAAAGGAACCAGGACACACTTACTATAACCACAAATTGATACTATAATACCCAAACATTTTTTATAAAAACTTTTCTCAAAAAAAAAGGGGGAAACTTCTTAAAGAGATATACCTTAAATAAGGTGAGACCCAGGGTTCAGCTGTTGTTGATAAAACTGTTAACGTCCCAGTCTACATTCAGACCATACGGGACGTAACACTTAACCCTATGTATTCACCGGGTCTCCAAGCGAGAAATCTCCCTCCTGACATTACTTACATATGGATAGCCCGCACAAAGGTAGCTGGTATGATGTCTAGAGATGTGGTAGTAGATTCTATGGAATTTATTGTATGGCCATTGATTGCAATTGGTACATCTGTCTCCCTCATTGCCAGATTCACCTGATTAATCACTTATACACAGATTGTAAAGAGAAACAGTTGTGCATGTCGGTATAGTGGGAAAGGCAGTTATGCATTGTATCATATTATGCATTGTATTATATTATATGCCGGTTCCATACAACCGATTGACACATATGTGCCAGCTGTGTTTTTGACCCTCTCCTATGCGTCAGGAATTATAAATAAATAAGAACCTTATTTACATTCTATTTGAATCCTTTGAACGTCTTTGAGAATTTTCTAATGGTCTATTTAGAGGAAAATCAGTTCAGTAGTTTGTAGCTGTCTATGTATTTAACCTGTCTTTTATTCAGTTTTGATAATGACAGGTCCTCTTGAAGGTAACACAAAGCCACACAGTTATGTTATCCCTATTTGATGGATACTGACATATGTCATTTATCACCCTCTATGGTTTTTTAGAGGACCTATATACAATCATGTTGTCCAGCAATATATAAATTTAAGAATATAAGCTCATAAAATACCAAAATATTGTTATAATTTCAATGTATAAATCTGCCAAAATTTTTGTGCATTATGAGTTTCTGCTCTGGTCCCTCTTCACTTATAGAATCGTTTTGAAATTTTTAAAATATTTAAAAACACAATACTATTTATATGCCAATAAATTTATTATACGTTTTTATTTATGCCCTACAGTGAAGTCATTTATTTTTGAGTATCCTTATATTGATTTGGATTCTCATTCAAATTAGTCCATAATGATGAAGAGGGTTCAGTTTTTACAAGCAACAAAAACATTTTTTAGATGTCTGCACAATCCTTTCATAAATATGTAGGATATCAATGTTGATGTATGCATATATATACATTTTTATTTTTATTTTCATGTATTCACTTTTGTGATTGTTCTTTTTTATGTTGGGGTTTCTTTAGTGCACAATGTCGGTGTATATGTGATTCAACAAATGTATACTTCTGTAATGACGTCTAATTAGATACACATGTCAGGAGTTAATTGAAGGTGGGGTGGAGTGATTGTCCAAGTCTGTTTCATTTTCCTGAACCCCATACATGTATTTATACCTGTCTGAATCTGATGTTCTTTATAAGCTATGAATAAACACCCATAATATGTGTAAAACGCGTCAGCTGATTCATGTAGTTCATTCATGCTGTATCTTATGATCCTTCAATAAAGAGATTGCATGGGAGTGCGGCTGTCCAGCTTCTTTGTTCCTGTTAGTTAGGTACTGATACAAATTTAGTTGATAGGTAAGGCGAGCTGATGTTTTGTTTGTTTTATGCTATGGACTTGCTTTACAAAGCCCTCCTGCAATGAATTTGTGTGTATTTGCTGCTTTGCTGAATAAAAGTGCAGGACAAACCTGTTAAAACTATTCCTGGGCATTCTGGTCTTATACATCATTTACCGCTGCCCAGTGGTGGCTGGTGCTTCATTTTTTTGGGGGGGCAAACAAACCCCCCAACCGCACACGCCAGCCCTGCTTGGCAGCTCTGATCGCCAGCTCCCCTCGCTTGCTCGGCACACCTACTTAAAAGCCTACTCGGCAGTCCCGCTCGCCTGTAAGCCCGCTTGGCACTTACCCCATCCAGGTCCCAGGTGGCTTCGATGGGTTCCCAGGCTTCTCCTCCCGGCAAATCTGGTCGCTTCTCCTCCCAGCCAATCCGGTCTCAGGACACGCTTCCTGTCCTGATTGGCCAGGAGGAGAAACAGGATGACAACAGCGAATATTGATTCGCTATTGTCGCAAGTGGGCTAGCTCAGTGTGCAGTGCTCTGCGCCCCAAGCCCACCCTTTTTGTAGCCAATTACAGCCTTCGGCTCTAATCACATGGTTCACAATAAAAAAACCAAGTTGAACTCTATGCGTCTGGAGCCCTGCATGGAGAATAGGGGCCAGGTGCATAGAGATTAGGGAGCGGCACCCCTGCACATCTTATGAACTGGCCGCTGCTGCCAATATCAGTTGAGCCAGCCCCCCTTAATATATACAGTATATAAAGCTACAAATTAGCAATAGTTATTAAATGTACATCTCTAAATCGTCTTGTGCTATTAAACACATGCAAAAGATCTACGGAGTTATCATAAGCCTGCACTGTCATATTATGTCAGCAAGAATAACATTTTAGGCATAAACTTTAACGTGCAGGTTCTATGTATAGTGTGAACTAGCTCTTGCTGCTCAGGCACAGATAAGGATGACAGACTGATGGATTTTACACTACTGTGTGAGTTACTTAAGCTTCTACCCACAGGAAAAGCCACTGGTGTCTCCAGTAAAATTATTCAGAAGCAACAGTCATTACAGCTGTATCCTGTGAGCCTGACAGTGCTGCAATGAAGGCTTACATTAAATGCCTTCCAACTGAAGATATAAATACGATTTCAGTCAAATCCAAATCTCTTTTTATTATATGTAGTAAAGTTCTGTGTCTCTAGAATTTTAGCTTTGGGCTCACAGAATATGTTATATTATAGGGACCAGCTAAAAATATCCTTTTTCAGATGTCATAATGCTGCTGACTGGAGGTTGTTATGAGATGAGGAACGGCAACTAGGATAAAACAGTTTTGCTGAAATGGATTTACATTGGAATATTTTAGGAAACCATGGTATAATTCTATTTTTGCTGACAGGCACATGAAAGGACTAATAACTGGTGAATATTGACAACATGGCTAATTCTAAATTTTAGTGATGTAAATTGTTTTTCTGGAATCTGTTCATGGGATTTCTGCATAGTAATGCACAGTAGCCCATTATGCTTCTATATTATAGGGGCATGTAGAGAAAAGTAAACCCCATCTGGGTTTACTTCCTCTTTACTTATTCAAGCAGCTTGGCTAGGCTGCAATATAAGATGGAGAGATGAAACAGCTTTTATCTTAAAATATAAATTAGAGTGTAATACTTGAGAGACAATAGCCGCAAATATTGCACAGTGGTTGACAGTATGCAAGCAGCTTGGTAAGGTTGTAATGTAAAGAGAGACGAGGCAAATTTTAACTTTAACTTCCTGCTGACCACTCCCTATAGCACTTTTACTGCTACAGGATAGCAGCTGTGCCCAGTGGGCTGCTTCTGCTATGATAATTAACAGCATAAGCCGATCTGTGGGTGCACAGAGAATGGGGAAATGCCTATGTAAACAAGGCATATCTCAGTTCTGACATGGGGGAAAGGATGTAGTTTGTGTCTCTGCAAAGCAGGGACTAGAATCGATCTCTTCCTCTAGTGAAAGCAGCACACTATGTACACAAACACACTGGCTCGACACACAGTTAACCCTTTGATCGCACTCAATGTTTAACCCCTTCCCAGCCAGTGTCATTAGTACACATTAGTCACTGTATTAGTGTTAATGGCTCCCTCAAAGTGTCGAAAGTATCAGTGTCCGATTGCCTGCCACTATATCGCAGTCTCGCTATAAGTCGCTGATCACTACCATTACTAGTATAAAAAAGAAATAAATAAAAACGTCATAAATATATCCCATAGTTTGTAGATGTTATAATGTTTTCATAAACCAATCAATACCAACTAATATAAACTTATTGGGATTTTTTAAACCAAAAACATGTAGTAAAATACATATTGGCCTAAATTTATGAAGAAATTCTAATTTTTAATTTTTTTTATTGAATGTGTTTTATAGCAGAATGTAAAAAATAGCTTTTTTTCAAAATTGTCAGTCTCTTTTTGTTTATAGCGCAAAAAGTAAAAAATGCAGTAGTAATCAAATACACCAAAAGAAAGCTCTATTTGTGGAGAAAAAATTACATCAATTTTATTTGGGTACAGTGTCATATGACTGCACAATTTTCAGGTTAATATAATGCAGTACTGTATAGCAAAACATGGCCTAGTCATGAAGGGGGTAAATCTTCCAGAGGTCAAGTTGCTAAAAAAATAAATATAATATTTGAGAAACAATAGACACAATTGGTCCATGCACAGAAAAAATGTGTGGCACCTTTACAGTGCAGGAGCACTTCATTAGGCGCAAGCTTTGAGGCATAACACAGGGTTTACCCTACAGTAAGTACCAGAAATTTGTCATCTGTGGAAGCTTTACAATACCGGACCACCAGAATAGGGTGCAAACTGTAAGGCACAATACAGAATTAACCTTGCAATAAACATTAGAAATTTGACAGCTGTGCTCCAGCTGCAGAAACATAGTGTGGCACCTGTAAAGTGCCAAATCACTAGACTAGGCCAGGAGAAGTAGCAGGGGCTGGTAATGGTAGAAGATATCATTTCTGGGGAGAGGAACGGCAATTCCCTATAGATGTTGCTTTGAAAGCCTTAACAGGTTACCAGTTTATAGCTACACAGGTCTGGTGCTAGAAGTATTGCTCTTGCTCTAACAGTCACAACAAAACATGCGTGGTGTGATCACTATTTACATATGCGTGCAGGATCTACATGAGCGTTTTCGCATTTGCGCGTGAGCATATGGGGGCAGGAAGCTTTAAGATTTTTTTTATCTTGCTATTTATTTATTTATTTTTGTACATTGTACCTTTCATTTTTTTGGATCAACTTTATTGCTATCACAGGGGATGAACAACATTCCTTGTGATAGTATAGGCATTGACGAGTCCTCTTTTTCTGAGAATGGTTTGATCAGATGCTTTTACATGCCTGTAATGGCTTGTTTGCACCAGGCCAAAATGTAAAGTGGAGATAAAATCCTTGTCGCTTCCGGTTTCTGACATTACACAGTGGGAGGAATATCAGTTCAGGGAAGCCGATGCTGCTGGTCGCATCCATACCAGGTTCCCCATTGGAGGGGAGAGCCCAAGGCGACGGTGGCAGTCGGGGGGGCCTGTAAAAGTGGTTCAATGCCTCTATAGCTGCTTGGATCTCTTTTACATGTTAGGCAATATCATTCGCTGAAAAAAAAAAGATACAGGGATCATGGTTGTAGCCTCAACCATGATACCGTTATAACTACTTCACCCTTAGGCCATTTATAAACAAACCTTTTTGACCAGAAGAAGGACCCCAAGGAACCTTTGTACCAACAGATGCCAGGCAAGGTAGATGCGTGTTTTTTACCAGGAAAGAGCAGCAAGTTAGTGCCATTGTCAAACACTGCAGATGGCATAGGGGCAGCCACCTCTCAGCCTGGGCCTGGAGGGCTGCCAGCAGCTCTGAGTTAGTGGTGTTGATTTACTAAAGCTGGAGAGTGCAAAAACTGGTGCAGCTGTGCATGGTAGCCAATCAGCTTCTAACCTCAGCTTGTTCAATCAAGCTTTGACAATAAAACCTTGAAGCTGATTGGTTTCTGTGTGGAGCTGCGCCAAATTTTGCACTTTCAAGCTTTAGTAAATCAACCCCAGTGTGTCTTCTAGACATACGAGCTGCAACACAGCCTGGGACAGCGCATATGCACTGGGGCAACTTGCGGGGGACTGCTGTTTTCAAGAAAGGAATGCTTTCTGGGCAAAATAATGGCAGCTGGGTATCTTCCACTGTAGTGTAGCACAAGCCATACACTTGCAAAAGGGGGCTATTTTCACAAGCTGCAAAAGGGGTAGTTGCTAAGCCAGGGATCCCACTTTGATTTTTGAATTTCACTAAGTGTGGCCAAAGAAGAAACATAATTTCCCTGACTGCTCCTCTGAGAGAAATTGATCATGTAAACAACCAATAGGCATTATTGATATGTTAAAGGGAATCAGGAGAATAGGTTTGATCAGTAAACGTTTCATTCTATTATTAATTGGAGAAACAAAATAATATAAATTATTGAGAGTTCACATATAAACCTAAAATATCTTGATCTTTTTGTGACAAAAGGCTAACTGTAAATCCATTGTAATTCAATCCTGTTAGCAGCATAACACAAACCGTATTCTTGCTGGAAGGCATGAGTCACATCACTATTATCAAGTTTGGATAAAATATATTGTTGCTGCTAATGCTGGTGTGCTCATACGCCATGTGTTATTTTTAAACATTTATGTTAGAGTAATGGCCATGACATTTCAAAAGAGTGACTAAAGCCTGATCTTCACTTCCTACAGTGACATTGCTTTTGTAACTAATGTGATGTAGTTAAGTTGCTCTGGATTCTCTATTTTATCACTATTCAAGAGGAACCTGATATAAACCAATGACAGCTCTTAAAGTCCTCAGGCTGGTATTTATTCTTCTATAACACTGCACTAAAGCAACATGGAGTACATCATTAATTTGTGTCTTCTAAACTTCTGCAAGATGGATACAGGGGTTACATTGTGGCAAGCAGACTAAATGGTAGGTTTTTTGTTTTAATCAAACACTGCTTTCCACCTTTTTAGGAACATTAAAATATATTAACTCCTGTCAGAATTGTTATCAATAACCTGGTATCTACAATAGTGCTGGCCAAATGTGAGTATGCTAAATGGAAAAGGCCAAAGAATCCTTTTATAATTTATGTCCTTGTCCATGAGAGCTTAATCTTCTTGACAGTTCCTGCTGTCCATGACTGCTCAGGAAATTGCAGTAATAAATAAGAATACTTATGTGTACCTTTTCAAACAAAAAATTAAACAAAAACCATGGAAAAGTATAATTTTGATATGCATATGTATTAACTTAATTGATGAGGTGTGGCATGCTATTGCTGATATCCATGTAGCCAAGTACTGTACTAGAACCATCTGCTAGTTGGGATCAGAAATTGTCATTGTGCAAAGGTAAGTCACAGAAAGTTAAGGGTGGAAAAAGTAATACATAACTTCAATACACTGTATATCCGGTTCCGGACCGGCTCACGTACATTTACTGCTGCAGAGTGGTCGCATATCGCGAATCACCCTCTATAAATGGGCTCGCCCATGCACGGCTAGCGGGTAGGAGCATGCCGGCGGCGGCATGCTCTCATGCCCGCCGCACTCTCTAGCAGTATGGCCACGGGTCGGCGGACTCGATGTCTGCCAATGAACCGTGATTGCCTGGCACAGAAGAAAAGCGGGGAACCGCCAATGTAAACATGGCGGTTCCCCGCTCTGTCAGGCGGCATGTAAGAGATCTACCAATCCTTGTCACTGGGATCAGTTAGATCTCTTATGCCCCTGGCAGCCCAGCCCCCTCACAGTTCGAACATGCCTAGGGAACACAGTTAACCCCTAGATCACCACATCATGAGGGGTAGGGGATTGGGGGAATAGGGGACACGGACCATATATCAGGATAATCAACTGATTAGGTGGAGTTCCGAATCATCCAATGCAGGATGGGGCCCACTAAAACTGGTAAATTACACAAGGGGAGAGGAAAGTGATCCTCAAAAGGGGTCCATACCTCAAGGGTAAGAGGTGGGAGACAGACCGCGGAATACTATAAAATAGAAACTTTATTGAAAATAATGAAAAACATAACTGTGAAATACATTCACTGTCAGGTAAGCAATGTACATATAAAAGACACCAACCAAGCATGCCACACCAGTGTACAACAGTATAGATTAATTGCATGAAATGACAACTTTGGTAAAACTCAGTGGAAACCAGGGGAACCCACGGGGCACTTGCAATTGAATGCTGTGTGCCTGACGTTAGGACATCCAGGTCCACTCTATACCGTGTGTCATAAAGTAACATCAATGGAAAAGTACAAACAATATAGCAAAGTCAAAAAATTAAAGTCTGTAACATGCTACTGGGTCTCTAAGGTTCTCAACCCAGCTAGAGAAGATGATGTTGATGGTTGCATACAGTTGTCAGATATCTTCACATATGGTATCAGGTAGTGAATGCTCTTGTGTCTGCATAATGGCAAGCTTGCGATCATGTGTGTGTGGCAAAGCCACAAATTCAGGCACTGGCTGGGTATGTGAAGCAGTAAGAATCTAGATCCAGTATATGGAATATAGTCTGCACGGTCAACCTGTGAGGTGGAACAAAGAATGGTGTGCTGTGTGATGAATTCCCCACCAGAATGGGGGGGGGGCAGACTCCCAGTTTGCAGGTCAGTGTCACTTCCAGTCAGGGTGCCGATTTGATCTTGGATCCTGGGCTCCTTGAGGTGTACCTACAGCAGTGGTAGCTGGTCTCCTCTGTATAAGGGGTCCAGAGTGTCCAGGACGCTGGCCAATGACTTCCGGCTTCACTTCCGGTTTTCACTAGGTCACTTCCCATGTATGCTGGACGGCTTGGGGTGGCTAGATGGTCTTTTAGCTCAGCATGGTTGGTGTGTGGGGGTTCGTGGGGTGCTACACCAATGCGTTTCACCCACCTAACACGTGGGTTTCGTTAGGGTGGGATCAGTTAGCTCTCTTATGCCCCTGGCAGCCCAGCCACCTCACAGTTAGAACGTGCCTAGGGAACACAGTTAACCCCTAGATCACCCTCTGCAGGTTAACCCCTTCCCTGCCAATGACATTTATACAGTAATTAGTGGATATTTAAATTTCCAATCGCTGTCATTGGTCCCAAAAAAGTGTCAAAAATGTCCGACATGTCCGCTGCAATATCGCAGTCCCAATAAAAATGGCAGATCGCCGCCATTACTAGTAAAAAAAAAAAATAGTAAAAACGTCATAAATCAATTCTCATGATTTGTAAACACGGCCACTTTTGCGCAAACCAATCAATAAACGCAGATAGCAATTTTTTTTTTTTACCACAAATATGAGGAAGAATATATATCGGCCAAAACTGATGAATACATTTGTTTTTTTTATATTTTTTTGGATATCCATTTTAGCAAAAAGTAAAAAATATTGTTTTTTTTCAAAATTGTCACTCTTTTTCTGTTTATAGCGGTGATCAGAAGTGACGCAGAGGTGATCAAATACCACCAAAAGAAAGCTCTATTTGTGGGGAAAAAGGACGCCAATTTTGCTTGGGTACAACATCGCACGACCACGCAACTGTCAGTTAAAGCGACGCAGTGCCGAATTGCAAAAAAGTGCTCTGGTCCTAAAGTGGGAAATCCTTCCGGTCCTTAAGTAGATATTAAACATCAAAACATTAAAACAGCAAATCTACATCTGACTTGATTTGTCCTTGCACAGTTTACATATGGAAGGCATTTTGAATATAAGCTGTTTTGCTACAGTGTTTAGATAACAAGTCAAATGCTCCAAAATTTTCACTTGCCTGTCTTCCTTTTGCAGTGACCCTGGAATTAGGGAAAAGCATATGCTAATAATACCTACCATTCTGATAATACAAATTTCCAGGCTCTTATACTAAACCCCTGGCTTTACTACTTAGTAAGTTACTGAGCAAAGACAATCCCATAAGTCAGATGTTTCAAATTGACCAGTTGCATATGTACTCCAGATTCCTTTAAACTGCAAAGATCAATATGATAGTTGGTCAAATAGCATTTTTAGAAGGGGCTTTGGAAGGGCAGCAAAGGAATGTGCTCCTAAGGTTATATCAGAATACATACATGCAACTACAAAGCTATAGGATGCATAGAGTGAGGGAAAGAAGTGGTGCCAAGAAAGATAATGGATTCTTAATGTCACATTTCTACATTGTTCTACATTAGATAGAAACCTAACCACCAAATCACAACCGCAAAGCAAAGGGAATACCACTACAAAGATTCAGTACATAAAGCACAATTTACTATATTATGGTACCTACCATGAAAACTATTTTGTACTGGTATATTGGGAACGACAATGGGCAATTTAAACTTGTGAATACAGATAATGCTGGCTAATTTATAACGACAAGGAAAACTAATTTGCAAGCTGTACAGCTGGAAACAATAGAGTAGAAAAGATCTATAACAATCAGACTATTGTGCCATCCCCCCAAAAATCAGGCCAATACACAGCATTAGTATGATGCAGATGCTGGTTACTGCATCACATTTAAAACTAGCCAATTAGGTACATTTAACTGAGTGTAAGATACACAGTCCACTCCCCAACTCAGATTCCCTATTCGTCTATTCTTACAACGTACTTGAAAATAAAGTTGCCCTTTAAATAAAGACTATATTGTCCTCCTTTACCAGGTGCCTACTTATTAATTTTATCTGTGTCTCCAGATTATACCAAAGGTAATAAGGAGAACAAATATAATGCAAACACTTTGCAGCTTATTCAGCTTTTAACGATAATAGGTTTTGTGGAATATACTCTATGAACCCATTTGGCCTATTGTACAAAAGATTCTCTAATGCCATGAGAAACTGCTTTCAGTCTGGTAAAACCTTATTCTGGTATAGAATCATTCACTTACAAGTGCAGCCCAGTTGTTTGCCATGAAATATTTATTAACTCATCAGAATGTTCTAAAGGCACTGTGTTTTTGGCTTGATTTTAAGCAGCGACCTGCTGGATGGATAACATTTAGCTATCATCACAAAAGAACAGAAAGGTCTTTCCATTTCTATAGAAAACTTCAGTTTGATACATTTTATTAAATGAACTTTCACTCGCTGGCAGCTTTATTCTTCTCAGATGATACTGAATAATTTAGGAAGTTAGTCTGTCCAACTCAAGTATATTGCTCAAGTATATTGCTAAAGATATAGGAATGTTGATGTACAAGTTTGGGCAAGTTGATATATGAAGATCTTTTTGTCACTGGCTAACAAATTGGGTGTACTGGTAATTAGTGTAGATGTGGCTTATTGTAGAATTTTGCCATATTGTTTTGCACAATATATCTTTCCTACAAGAGATGTACACTGCAAATCTCAAGAAATCAGACCATTTAAAAATAAAGATTATATGCATTAGTGCTTTAGAGAGATTTCAAATGATACCGTAGGTGAAGTAAAACTTTTGTATATGACAAAGAAGTATAAACCGAAGCTAGGTGTTTAAATCCATTTTACATAAACATTATTTGTGGGTTCATGATTTAATGGACTCTTAACTTTTCATACTACTTGAATTTAATCAGAACTCCTTTTGGTTCTGCATCTGCACTTTACACAGCTTTGGCAGGGAAAAATGAAAATGACTAGATAATAGCATAAACCTTTTTAAAAATGGTCATGGCAGAGGTGAATATTTTGCCAATAAACTTGAAATCAGCCTATTCAAAAGGGCTGTTTAGTGCAGATGGCAAGCTGACTGTGTGTTTGGTATGTGCAATACAGATGGCCATTTGTTTTGCTAGAAAAAGGTGAGCATTGCCTTCTTGTCACAGCTATATGTTGCCATTCTATATAAAGTTGGCAGTGGGTGTAGGTTCCTCTGAATCAATATAAAGATTTATAGCATAATAGAACATAGAATAACAAAAAGAATGCAAAGTCATGCATCACTGTTTATATGACTTTTCAGACATAGGATACAAAATTATCATATTGACAAGCAGAAGTAAGGTAATGGAGCCAAGCACTGGTGGGGAAGACAGAACTGAAAACAAATTGAGTCTAGGCTGTGTCACATTCGCAGCCGGTTTCCAGCCAATCCGAGAGGGGTGCAGTTTTAGAAGGCTAGCATGTGGATTGCTCCGTGTTCAAGCAACATGTTCACATGCTAGTAGCCGGACCCTTGCTATCCCCAGTGATCCCCACCCCAGCATAGCAATCACTGCAGACAAACACCAAAATGCTACAAAGAGCTATAGGACCAGTTCTTGCTCAAGCACTATTTAAATGCAATAAGCAGAATATATTTAATGCCTGTTCAGATTAAAGGGCATTTGTCATGTGCCACAGCTACTTTCTAATTAAACATGGACATTTGACTCTAATATGAAGATTTTCCTAAAACATCTCAGTGAAGTATGAAAAATCTGTAGGGATTAATGAAGGTTGAAATTTTAAGGAAAAGTTCAAGTAAAATTAGTATACCCTGCTTACCTCTAACAAAGAAAGAGTCTCTGCATAAGAATATTCATATTACACCTAAGAAGGAAATTGAATATTTTTGTTAATAACTGGACAAAGTGAGACACTTGAACATCTTGTTCTAGCAGTAATTACCAACCTATCATTTGTCATATTATATTGGCTGTTTAGTTTTGAGGATGAATGAATGTATTGTTGCAGAAACTGATTATAATTTCATTTAAGTTATCCATATTTTTTTATGAAAACATCAAAGTGTTTTGGATTACTGATATGTTAAAATGTATATATGCACTTTTGCAAAATGCAAAAGATAAAGCTGCCTGCATGACCTTCAAACTTCTTTCATTGTCCCAGATCCCTTTTTCCTTACATGTGTTGCACCTGACTAAACTTTTTTTAGTGTCAAGAAAACAACAGGTGTTATATAAAATTAACAAAACCTAGTGTATATATCTTAGAAGGGCTGAAGTCTAAATCTGCATGCTTGGTCAATCACTAATTAATATTATAAGATGCACTTAAAGGCAGTCACTGTGCCTTTCTCATCTGTATTTTCCAGGCTCCATTTTGGAAGAATAGTTCATCAAAAGACAGTTCACCTACAGATGAAACTGTTATCTACAATACACAAAATTCCCTTTTTTTTAACATCTTAAATATTTTGGGCAGAGTTTTCATTACTTGCGATTGGGATATTTGTGGAAGTTAAAGGAGAATAATAATAATAAGAAGAAGAACATGAAGAAGAAGAAGACACTGTTAATAATCCACTTTGCCTACTGCATGAATGGTGAAATAAAACACCTTTACATGAATAAGAAATGTGGTGGAAAAATGGTGAAAGGTCTAAGGGATAAAACATATTAGGAGAGAATACAGGAACTGAATCCCTGGAATTCATAAAGAGTGTCAAAGAAATCTGTCACCTAGTGGTGCGACAAAATGGCAGAACTTGCATCAGATTCATGTACCTAATGCTAAGGTGCATGTGAACCTGTTACAAGTCTGACGGAATAAGTTGGGAGAGTAATGGAAACATAAGAAATATTATTATTATACAGAATTTATATAGCACCAACAATTTGCGCAGCGCTTTACAAAATGGAGACAGACATTATAGTTGGTACAAGAGGAATCAGAGAGCCCTGAACAATAAGAGAGGATTATACAAAATAGGGAATCTG
>BLSH010016179.1:2081001-2095460 GCA_018402905.1 Glandirana rugosa | reverse complement strand
CACCAAGAGATCATATGCGTGTGAGTGGAAGCGCCTCTGAAGACAAGTGGTCAGCCAGCTCCAGGGAATGTGTCCAGGCTTATGGTGCTCCTTAATCTTGTTAATCACATCATGTGGTTATAAAAGGTAATGGAAGACGCTCATAGTAATGCCCAGTCGATGCCTTTTGAGAGGAAGCGCATTGGATTGGAGCTTGCAAAGTGACGTCAACTAGCAGGGACCGCACTGCAGATGGCCATGCATGAAATTAATTTACTTGATGTAAGTGCAATTTTTATTTAGTAAACCGGCTTTATATGCATTAATGCACTATGAGCGTCTTCCATTATCTTTAATAACCACATGATATGATTAATGAGATTAACCACTTGCCGACCGGCGTCTGACGGCGACAAAGTGGCTCGATATCGCAAACCGCCGTCATATGACGGCGGCTGTGATATCCCGCACTGTGAGCATGCGCGCCGCCGCTCTCACTGTGTTCGGGGGACCAGGGAGCAGGTAGGGCGGACTCGATCCCCGTCGGCTACCCGCGATGGCCCTCCCCCGCAGTGAAAGAGCGAAGGTCCGTGTATGTAAACATGGATCTCCGTTCTGTTAGAGGGGGAAGGGCTATGATCACAGGCTTCCTGTATATGGAAGCCGTGATCACTCCCTTCCCCCAGCCAGGTCAGCCCACATACAGTTAGAACACGCCCAGGGCACACAGTTAACCCTTAGAGCGCCCCCTCCATGTTAACCCCTTCACTGCCAATGGCATTTACACAGTAATCAGTGCATTTTTATAGCACTGATCGCTGTATAAATGCCAATGGTCCCAAAAAAGTGTCAAAATGGTCCGACTTGTCCGCTGCAATATCGCAGTATCGCTAAAAATCGCAGATCACCGCCATTACTAGTAAAAATATATATATATATATATATGAACCCCAGAAAGGAATTCTCATCATCCGTAAATGTGGCAACTTTTGCGCAAACCAATCAATAAACGCAGATTGCGATTTTTTTTACCAAAAATATGAGGAAGAATATAAATCGGCCAAAACCGATGGAAAAAAATGTTTTTTTTATATATTTTTTTGGATTTGGATTTTAGCAAAAAGAAATTAGTTTTTTTTTGCAAAATTGTCGCTCTTCTTTTGTTTATAGCGGCGATCAGAGATGACGCAGAGGTGATCAAATACCACCAAAAGAAAGCTCTATTTGTGGGAAAAAAAGGACGCACATTTCATTTGGGTACAACGTCGCAAGCCCGCGCAATTGTCAGTTAAAGTGGCACAGTGCCAAATCGCAAAAAGTGCTCTGGTCCTAAAGTGGGAAATCCTTCCGGGGCTGAATTGGTTAAGGGGCACCATAAGCCTGGATACATTCCCTGAAGCTGGCTGACCACTTGTTTTCACAGGCGCTTCCTCTCACACGCATATGATCTCTTGGTGGGATCATTTGATTCGGTAAGCGACCAATTTTCACATATAGAGCACAGTGGTGACACACTTTCCATTGTGGATTATTTCAGCTGCACTAAAAACAGTTTGTTGTATTTGCACGTGGGAAAGTTGGAGCGTCATCTTTTCACTAAACACATTGAATTGTGGAGCACTGGACTATTAATGAACTTTTTGCACCATTTATTATTTGTCATTTTTTTGTGAACAGATCGTGGCAACTTATCCCAAAAATGATTTTTGATGTAATTCACTCAATACACCACTCTAGGCAACACGGGTTTCACTTATCTAGTGACACATTGCCATTTGAACATTCACCATTCTTTGATTTTGCTTATTGTTTATTGCATCGGTCACCTAACCATTTTTAGGATAATATCTCAGTCAAAAACAGCGCATCTTATTTATTTTACAATATCCTGGTGTAGTAGCCTTCATATTATTGGCTGTGTATACATGTCAGTTATAGTTTAGTTCAAGTGAGTAATTCGTGCAAGAGAGAAATCAGAGGGAATGCTTTATCTTGTCTGCAGCAGACTGATGGCATAATTTTCCCAGATTACTCCACTAAGTTTAGGCACAGTAACTTGTCTGAAGCTTGAAGCAGAACTCCGGGAACCTTTTTGTCCCATTCAGTGGGGCTGTGCCCGCACTTTATGGGTTTACTGCTCATTTTGTCTAGGGGTGCACAGAAAGGCTATACTCACCCAATCCTTCGTTCCCCCACATCCAGAAATGGATTGTTCCTGCCGCCCTCATGTCCAGAACCGGTCTATGGGTGTGAAGACGACCGGAACAGTCCACCGCACAAGACTGCTAGAATGTGGGAGAGGGAGTGGACATGAGCTGCAGGGGTATCTCCACTCTCCTCACCCCTAGACAAAAATGAGCAGTTAACCCATGCAGTGCAGGCACAGCCAAAGCCACAGCGCGAATGGGGGAAAAAAATCCTGGAATCCTTCTTTAAGGATCGATTTAAAAAAAATGTTAGAGCTTGCTATTGTAAGAATCAGCAGGTTTAGCCAGAGACATGGTCCTTCCACACAGCCAGCACCATCCCTTCTCATGACTCATAGTCCTTGTTCTGTGCTTGAAAACACAGGATTACCTCAGAGGGAAGTGCAGAGAGTGCACACAGTGAGACATCCTCCACCCACTTTGATCTATGGTAATTTCAGGGACCCTAGGCTTATCACTCTGGCACACTTGTATCATGCTTGGGTATTAGCAGCCTCTAATTTAGTCAATATATTGCCTGTTTTTGTTCTTCATCTGGCATGTATTGCTACTAACGTATTTTCCCCAGCAAGCCATTATACTTGGGAGAGGACAACACTGTTTCTTAAATTGGTGTTTATTATGCATATTGTGCTGCCTTTGAAAGGACGTAAAGATTTCACCAGGGGGAGTGTGTAGGGATCTGCTGCCCTCTACTGTCTGTATTTGTAAGTGGCTGTGCTACTAATGTCACAGAGTTATTTATGGATAGCACTTCCTGTCTCTGGGTTGTTGGCTTGGAAGACCCAGAAGGAGGAAGTGAAGAGAGGGAGACAGAACTGAGCCACATTACTATACACACACAGGTGCTGCTTCTGATGTTGCTATATTTCACCCAGACCAGAAGCAGAGACTATTAGACAAGTATCCCTATGTTCTAATGGTTCACCCATTGCTCTTTGAGTGTGTATCTGAATCCTTGTAACAGACATATCTCCGTTCTGTTGTTATTATCTCACATGCACTTTGCTACTGTATGTGTGCAGTGGTTACCTTTGAGTATATTAGAAGGTGAAATTGTTTACTGGAGTTTATATGCAGTTCTTGTTGTTTTATTTAACCTGGTCCTTTTTGATGTAGGATTCTGTAGCTAGTTTTAGCTCAGAGCTCAGAAACCAGCATAGGCTAGAGCCAGGTTAGGCATTCTACAGCCACGTTTGGTAGTTAGAGGTCCAGTTGCATGTCAAATTAGAAGACACTAGAGACTGAGGTGCATAGTAGACATGCTGCATTTTATCGCAGAGAACCATACAGAATCACATGTCACTGTAAAGCAGAGCAGCTCATCAAGCTGTTGTACAGTGACATGAATGCCACCTTTGTACACTTCAAATGAAGTTCAGTGTTAAAAAAAAGTAGCTGTGTGATGCAGTGAATCTCGCACCACATTGCCCCCTTCCACAGTCGGAACTGACAGCTGCTGGACAGGTAAAGAACTGTGGTTTATTCTCTGGCAGCTGTCTGTTCAATGTGAATAGGCCCTTACTGTTCTGGCTACAGATTAGGTTTGCTTCAACCACCTGTACACCATTGCAGACACATCTATATGTATCACCTATTGATTTTAAAGTGTAACTAGAGTTAAAACTTTTTTTTTTTTTTTGGATGGAGTGGAGAGGGATGAGAATCCCTGTTAGGTAGGGTCACCTTCTCTAGTTGTCCTGTTTAATGTTATCATCAAAAATGAAAGTAAAGAAAATCCTAAATTTTGGGTTGACACCAGAACAGGAATAGAGGGGAAATCGAGTTCTGTTCCCCCTGATGACAACCTCTTATTCCCTCACTTTGGAGTGATTTCCTCTCACTTCCTGTTTTGGCTATGGGACAGGAGGTGAAGGGAAATCTCCCCCTAATGGACACAGATGGCAAAAAACTGACGGAGGTTATAACCTACCTGTATTCTATCCAAAATGAAAAAAAGTTTTGCCTTTAGTTCTACTTTAAGCGTAGTAGTTTTTTGTTGCTTTAACATATGTGTGTTTAAGTACATCTATTTGCACATGAAGAATTTTAAAATGATCAATCCTCTGAAATACAAAATATGTCCCCAAACAATCTGGGGTCTTTCTTCAAATATATACCATCATCAGCTGATATTGCTTTCAAATGCTGAAGCTGAAGTTGCCAGGGTCCCTTTGTCTGTGGACAAGGGATTTTTTTGGTGTATCGCCCACAAGCGGTCAGATTAGATAAATATGTCTCCTCGGAGCGTATTGTCAGTACAGGAGTGCCACAGGGTTGTGTGCTGAGTCCTCTCCTCTACTCATTGTACACTCATGACTGTGTTCCATATTTCCCAACAAATAGTGTCGTCAAATTTGCGAACGACACTACTATTGTTGGTCGAATTCAGAATGAGGACGAGGTGCATTACAGGGAAGAGGTGGATAAGATCAGATGTGAGGAAAACAACCTGTTTCTAAACACAGGTAAAACAAAGGAGGTGATATTAGATTTTAGGAGGAAAAACCTGACCTGGCACCGCTATTTACAAGGGGGAATTGAGGGGGGGGGGGATGGGGGGATAGTGGAGTGAGTGCCTGTTTTTAAATTTTTAGGTGTTCACATCACTGAAAATGTAACTTAGTCAGCGAATGTGAGAGCAGGTGTTACAAAGTGTCAGCAACGTCTATATTTTGTGCACCTCCTCAGGAAACATGGCCAGAATGAGAAGACCTTAGGGTCTTTTGACTGGTCAGTGTGCTGACAAATTGCATTTTGGCCTGGTATTCTAACTGTACAGCAGTAGAGAAGGCTGCTCTCCAGAGAATTATAAATTCTGTACAAAGAGTTGCAGGCTGTGAGCTTGTCTCAGTTGGCCAAATTCACCAGTCCCGTTGCGTTGGCTTAGCAAAAAGGATAGTAAACGATTTGTCCCACCCTGGTAATAATCTTTATGAACCCTGCAGGAACATTAGGGTGAGGAAAAATTCTTTCAAGAAAAGTCTTTACCCCGGTGCCATTAGGGCGATGAATGAGTTTTTAAAAAAAAAAACAGACAATAGTGATGCTGACTAGATATCTGTTGTGGTTGCTGCTCGATGAGGGGGGAGTAAGGTATGTTTGGTCATTACCGTTTGTATAATGTGAGTGTTTACATGAGAAATTTAATTGTGCCCTGTTACAATGACAGTAAAGTATCTTATCTATCTTATTTTATCTTTCATTGAAGGTTATGTACCAATTTAAGTTCCAGTGGTGGACATTTGACTTTATCATTTATTTTTCCTATTCAATATCTTGTAAATTATTACTATATTGAATCAACGATCACTTTAGTGCTTTCAATTATTAGGTGATTGAATTTACAAGTTATGGAATTACAATAATAAATTACCATGGTAGCAAATGGATGATGTGGTTGATATTTAAGCATCTTAAAATTATAACAAGACCTCTATATAGAGAAAAGATTTGTAAACCATAAATAATCCTTTTAAAAGAAGTTTTCTTGGATATATTGTTTAAATTTGATCATTAGTGGTTCTCAGCATTACTTCCTATAACATTATATACATAGTTGATTGGTATGTATTTACCTTAGTATTTTCATAATGGTATATGTTTGGGGTACTGTGTAGGTTTGGTTTGAGAAATGTGTGAATTACTAATTACTAATAAAGCTTTATATTGTTTTAACAACTTTAGGTGGATGACTAAGGGATCCTTTACAATTGCTTTGGCTTCAACGCACATTAAAGCCCCTACTGCTTCAACAAGTTTTTATGGTGTGTTTTTGAGGCTTCGGGGGTGCTTCAATGAGGCTTCGGTCTTGCTTCGATGAGGCTCTTTTGAGGCTTTGTTGAAGCTTGCCCGATGCTCTGTGTGTTTGTTAATATCTCATACCTGCAATTTCTCCAAAACAAAGCGAAGCTAAAGCTGAATTACAGCCTCTGAAAAGCCGCAGGTACTTCAAGCGAGCTTCAAACAAGCTTTGTCATAGACTTCTATGGAGGCATTGAAGAGGCTATGAAGCCTGGCTAAAGTTACATGGGGTATAATTTTTGACGCAAAGCTGAAGCGAAGCAAAGCCAAGGTGTAAACAGGATTGTAAGATAACCATTTTATTTAGTGACAGGAGTTTTGACTGGTGTTAAGGGAGCTTTAACCACTTGACCACTGGGCACTTAAACTCCTTAACAACCAGACCAATTTTCAGCTTTCAGTACTCTCACATTTTGAATGACAATTACTTAGTCATGCAACACTGTACCCATATGAAATTTGTGTCCTTTTTTTCACACAAATAGAGCTTTCTTTTGGCGGTATTTATTCACTGTTGGGCTTTTTATTTTTTGCGCTATAATTAAAAAAAGAAAACTTTGTAAAAAAATGAATTTTTCTTAGTTTCTGTTATAAAATTTTGCAAATTGGTAATTTTTCTTCATCAACTTTGGCCAAAATGTATACTGCTACATATCTTTGGTAAAAAAACAAAACAAATGAGTGTATATTATTTGGTCCTTGTGTAAGTTATAGAGTCTACAAGCTATGGTGCTAATCACTGAATATTGATCACACCTGATGTACTGACGGCCTATCTCATTTCTCGAGACCCTAACAAGCCAGGAAAGTACAAATACCCCCCAAATGACCTCTTTTTGCAAAGTAGACATTCCAAGGTATTTAGTAAGAGGCATGGTGAATTTTTTGAAGTTGTAATTTTTTCCCACAATTCTTTGCAATATGAAGATTTTTTTTTCACAAAATTGTCATATGTTAACAGGTTATTTCTCACACCCAGCATATGCATACCACAAATTACACCCCAAAACACATTCTACTACTCCTCCTAAGTATGGCGATACCACCTGTGTGAGACTTTTACACAGCCTGGCCTCATACAGAAGCCCAACATGCTGAGAGCACCATCAGGTGATCTAGGAGCATAAATTACACATATCATTTCTTGACTACCTCTTGCACTTTTGAAGGTCCTGGAGTACCAGGACAATGGAAACGCCCAAAAAATGACCCCATTTTGGAAAGTAAACACCTCAACGTATATTCTAGGAGGCATAATGAGTCTTTTGAACATGTCATTTTTTCCACAAGTTTTTGGAAAATGTGGAAAGAAAATGAAAACTTTTTTTTTTTTTTTTTTTTTTTACACAAAGTTGTCCATTTATACAATATTTCTAACACACAGCATGCACCTAGCAAAAATGACACCCCACAAAATATTCTGCTACTCCTCCTGAGTATGGCGATACCATGTGTGACACTTTTACACAGCCTGACCACATGCAGAGGCCCAACATGCAGGGAGCACCGTCAGGTGTTCTAGGGGCATACATTTCACAGGTAACTTGACTACCTTTTACACCATTGTGAGGCACTGTGGTGGCATGGATAGGCACTGTAGTGGCACGGATAGGCAGTGTAGTGGCATGGATGAGCAGTGTAGTGGCATGGATGGGCAGTGTAGTGGCACGGATGGGCAGTGTAGTGGCATGGATGGGCACTGTAGTGGCACGGATGTGTCGCGGATGAGAGCTGATATGGTATGGATGAGCATGAATGAGGCACAAATGAGCCATGGACGGGGATAGATGATAACAGATGGGGATGACTGAGCACGGATGGGAATGGATGAACACGGATGGGGATGACTGAGCACGGATAGGGATGACTGAGCATGGATAGGGATGACTGAGCACGGATGGGGATGGATAAGCACGGATGGGATGACTGAGCACGAATGAGAATGGATGAGCACGGATGGGGATGACTGAGCATGGATGGGGATGACTGAGCATGGATGGGGATGGATGAGCATGGATGGGGATGGATGAGCACGGATAGGGATGGATGAGCACGGATAGGGATGGATGAGCACGGATGGGGATGGATAAGCGCGGATGGGGATGGATAAGCACGGATGGGGATGGATGAGCACGGATGGGGATGGATGAGCATGGATGGGGATGGATGAGCACGGATGGGATGACTGAGCATGAATGAGGATGGATGAGCACGAATGGGGAGCACTGAGCACGGATGGGGAACACTGCGCACGGCTGGGTGGGTGAGCACGGCTGGCTGAGGATGGCTGAGCATGGATGGATGAATGGGTGGCTGAACATGGATGGATGAGCATGGATGGGGTGAGGATGGCTGGGTGGGTATGGATGGATGGATGGACTGATGGGTGGCTGAGCATGGATGGATGAGCATGGATGGGGTGAAGATGGCTGGGTGGGCATGGATGGATACATGGGTGGCTGAGCATGGATTGGGTGAGGATGGCTGGGTGGGGTGAGGATGGCTGGGTGGATGGATGGTGGGGAGTGCAGCCTGTCCCCCATTGTCACTTAGCAGCGCTGTGGGCATTACACATCGCCCACAGCACTGCACGCGTCCACTCTCCCCCCTCTCTCCTCTCACACTGCACCAATTGGTGCGGAGAGGAGAGAGAAAAGCCGGCGGAAGCGCCGGCTTGTTTACATGTGACCGCTCCGTCATTTGACGGAGTGATCACGTGGTGAAAAGCCGCTCACAGCGGCCATTCACCGCGATGCAGATCCAGGGGACCCGGCGGTCACTAATGTTCCCATGTGCGCGCCGTCAATAGATGTCCTCCCAGAGTTAAGCAACCGCCCTGTAGATGTCTTTTGTCTATGGGGCGGTTGCTAACTGATTAACAAAGCATGTCTGATGCCCTGTTTTGAAGCAAGTGTAAACGAGCCCTAACAGTGTTTTTAAATGAGTCCCTACAAGTAACTTTTTTTGCTGTTTCTGTTTCCATTTACTTTTCACTTCATGCCCATTTGACAGGTACCAGACAGAACAGGAAGTGAGAATCCCCCTTCCCCCATGACAGCAATAACATCAAAATTTCTAGGAGAGTGATGAAGTCTCTGAAAGATTTTTTTCCTGTTTGTGTCCCATTATTCTTCACTTTTTATGGTGGGTAGCAAACAGAGTAAAAAAAGAATTAAAAAAGCATCTACAGTTAGGGCAGTTTTCTCCCTGAAATATTTCAGGGACATAGATCGCATTAAGGGCTCATTAACACCAGTGAGCCATGCTGAACACACAGTTGCTGGTGTACTCTGGAAGAAGCAGTGTTGATGCGCCAATGCAAGTCATATTTGGTTTTTACTTTGAGAAAGGCACAAAATGAAGCATCGATAACCTTGTACATAAGCAATTTTGTTCATCAATAATTAGTTGATTAATTAAATTAATTAATTATATTGGCTTACAATAGTATATTTTTTCAGTAATGTTGCATGATTTAGAGTGGCTGAAAATCACTAAAATATACCTGTGCTGAAAAGAGGTAGAATTATTGATCCTCTTCCTACAACCCATGAAATTGCCCCACCTACCCCATATATTTATTGTCTCAAGAAAGCAATACTGTAAATCTGGTAAACCTGTATAATTGCTCCCCGTCTTCATTTTAGTTAAAAGATGACAGTTAAGATATTTAATTGCTGGGGCAAATTTATGCCTTTCACAGAACAAAAACAATGACAAGTAATAACGTTGATGCACAACTGATCTTTCAACTTGACCTTATTAGAATGTCTATGCCATTTACACAGACATTTTGCCGGTTGACTAGGATACGTAAAGTTACCTGCATAATTTAGCTGAGGGATTCTATATTTATATTAACATCTAGCCAATGCAGACTTTTTTTAAATAGCACATTACATAACTTATTCATGCACCATTAAGATCACATTAGCAATTAAACAATTCAGAGATTAATATCAACTATGACATTTTCATATTGCCTAGGAGTATAAATGAAACCATATTACATCTGGCAATGAGATGAAAAAAGTTCAAGAGAAAATATTTGTGGCTGTAGAGATTCCCATATATAAATATAGAATCCAACTCTTTCTTACAGAGTCTGCATTAGTTTACTCCTTAATTAAATTACTTCTTTTACTGCTTTTCAAAGTTACGTGTTACAGGATACAGCATGGTTAAAGTGACCTACAATGGCTTGTACTATATAGTACTTAGTTTTGTTTTGTTAAGAAACGGGGTATGTCATAAGGGTATGTCTGTTTTTCAGCGAACTCTTTTTCAATGAGGGGCTTTCAAGTTAAAAAAAAATAAACAATAAAAAAAACCCTTCTCCCAAATGTACCTAATCTCTTACCTATCCTTAATTAGTACACACAGTGAACTGACCACTTTGGTATTATTACAAATTTCAACACATGGTTTGGTTCATTCAAAAGCACACAGACAAATCATGTATTAACATATAAACCTTATCCCATTCCTTCCCATTTGTCTTTGATATTATGATTAGGGATGAGCTCAAGGTTTGGTCTGAATCCAGGTTCAGACCAAACTTTGGCTGTTTGGGCATTTGTCCAAACACTGAACTTTTAGCCCATTCAGCGGGGTCCGAACATCATATATGGTAGCAGTGTTTCTAGCACTACTATTTATCACAGCTTCCTATCTTTCGTCCTTAGCAAGCAGTGATGTCACCCAGCCCCATTAATTTACTGGATGGGAATCCCCGGCCATGTGAACAAAGGGGCAGGGATAGCACCAAATATAGAGTCAATGATGTCACATGCAGAACCCCACTCCTTTGTTTACTTTTATCCATGGGGATAAGCATTCAGTGCAAGTCATTGACGGGATCAGTCTTGTTCAATGGTCGGCAGGCTTTTTTGTTTCCGCGAGCATCAGGAGTTGTTCATTCTGACTGACCTGGATCTACATTGCTGAATGACTTGATTAACAATGAATGAATATTGTGGGTTTTTTTTGTTTTCTTTGTCAAAAATTATGTAAGCATCTTTATTTGCTGTTTACTTTTTTTTGTGTGAATGAGTAGGGGTACCATGTGCCCCTTAATCATTCACATGGGGTGGGGGAAAGTATCTGGGTGCCTCCTCATTGTTAAAGGAGCTTTTATATTCTGCTTATCTCTTGCACACAGGCCACTACAACTACCAGACTAGGGTCATGGGGAAAAGGCCTTTGTCTACTTCAACATGTGCTTTGCAAGGGTGCAAGGTACCCCCCATATTAAGGGCATGTGGCCTGGTATGGTCCTCATCAAGCATAATGGTTTGGTATGTATTTTTAGGGGGAAACCCCATACACATTTTTTTTTTGTGGGAGTCCCCATTAACTACTAAATAAGGATAAGGGTCCAGTATAGATGAGGGGAATCTTCAGCCATTTGTTTACAAACAGAAGTAAAGCGGTCAAAGCTGTCTTCTACTGGCAACCTAAATTACATTTTATTCTTAGTAAATGTCAGTTTTGCTACAATAGGTTGCATAAATCATACAGATGAGCCACTTCACAGGTAGGAGAAGGGCACCCCCCCTCCCCAGGCTTGTTAAATATTGCAATTTTGCATTCGTAATATTGGCCATAAATCATTATTGAAATCGCTGACAAGTGTAATTTGTTTTTGCTTTGGTATATGTTCCTCAGGGCAGTGCCAGGTCCCCCATGCAATTTGTTTGTCATTCCCTTGCCTGTTGCTGTTTTTAAACATTCAGCTATCATTGACTTCAATGAGGCTTAGATTCAGAACCTGAAGTCTTGTTCACCCAACTTGCCTCAAACTGAACCCAGGTACATTCAGGTCATCACTAATCTAGTTAAAGTGGTTGAACCTCTGGTATGAAATATGAACATAGCTTATGCCTCTATAGTGTTTACGTATATGTGTGTGTCTCAATCCAGAGCACTAAGTGTCATATCTGTCTTCTGCCTCATTCCTCTGCTATCATATTGAGTCACTTCTGCCCCGTTTTCCTGACACTAAGAGGTAAAAAGGTGAGAGGGAAGGCAGCTCCAGCACACAGCCTCTATGTGCTGTGTGAAGGGGGTGTGTCCCTTCCCTCCAATCAGCTCTCAAAGCTCTCTTTGCTGAGTGTAACTTCAGCTCCCCACCCCTTCTTTCTGAAAGCTTAAACAACCTGGATACATTATGGACTTTGAGTGGCTGTAGAGAATAAAAGACTGTAGATAAACGGGTACAACTTATGTAGGAGGATTTGTTCATTTCTGTGTATCACCCGAGGCTAGCTGCATCACTGGCTATATGCATGAGTTTTTAAAGTACTTTAAGCATTAGATGTATAGTCAGCATCTTCTGTTTTTAAAGTAATATATTTAAAAGAGTAACTGTAACTTGCAATTTATTAAGCAGGTACAAAGTTAGAAGCTATAATGCAAAACTGGTTCAGAATGGCAAAGAGCATACAGTACATACACTGAAGAATAAAGAAAGCTGCAGAAACATGGACTCTTCACAACAATGTCTTTGTGGCCCAGTCAGGGTAACTCGTGGCTGCATAGCAGAGTCTCTATAGGACTCTTTAATGACAGAGAGTAAAGCTGAGAATCAATAGTTCAGAACACAGATATTTGCGACTATTCTCATAAACAGTGTCCCTCACAGTTAAATCCAGGGTAGCTCTGGTAACACAGCTGAGCAGCTGGGGGGATCCAAGGAATAGGGCCCCCATTGGAACTGGAGTACTCTGGTAGCAATCAGGAAGCCCCCCCCCCCACAATGGCTGGGTCTTCATGAGCTGCGTGCTATTAGGCTCCTGTATGGCTGCCTGCATGCAAGTTCTGACAATGGATGGGCTTCTCATGCGGCTTCAGATCACTTGTTCAGCTACCTTTGCTTCATCAGGGGTGGCCTCTCTATGCTGCGGAGGGAGTGAAGTTGAAGAAATTATTACCTCCGACGCTGTTCCAGGAAACTAGGGGGTTGTGGGAAATATAAGGTTTTCATGATAAGATGTTACCTGTTTTATGGACAGCTGGTCATAGCCTAAATATAAATTTGACTATTTTTATTTATTTATTTATTACTGGTATTTACACAGAGCTGAAAATTTACACAGCACTTTGCATACTGTACATGCACACCAGTCCCTGCCCTCAAGGAGCTTACAATCTAAGGTCCCTATCATATTATACATACAAATATGTGGACTGTTTATGTGATTACATCTGTGTGAGGTAAAATCTATTAAACAATAGTTATACTGAGGTAACATAGAGCTTCTGCAATATATTTTATCTATAATATCATACTTCAAATCATTCTGAAACCATTACATCAATGATTCGGCGTCAGCCCCATGGCAGTTTCTCTCAGTGTGGGAAGTGAGGAGTGAAATGAGACTTTTTAGTTTAGCCAACAGGCATTAACAAGAGTTCATCTTGTTTTCAAGATACAGTGCAGGATGCTTTCATGCAAGCAGTTTTTGTGTATTAAATCTCCTGCAAAGTATTCAGCTCACTTGATATACACATACATTAAAATTCATGCCAAAAAAGGCAGATAATGCCCTAATATCAACAGCATAATCCCTCATCTGGCTGACTATACCACCTAAAGTAGGGTGCAAGCATGCACAAATAAAGATAATCAAGAGTTTAGCATTAAAAGCCCTTTCCAGCAAGTAATCTCTTAAAAAAAAAATTGAATCCAAGTATTATTATTCTGCTGCGGTCACATGATTAATAGATCTGGTTTCTTCCACTCTGGGCAGTGGATAGAGTCTACCGAGTAGAGGAGAAGATATAAAGTATCATAATACCAGAGTCAGTGCTGGACCACTCACCAAGCATTAGTCTTGTTACACAAAGTGAGTTACATTTTTACCCAATATTTTCTTAACTTCATGTGATCTGTTCATACTGTATATAAATATAAATTACAGTGTAATCAAAAAATAAATACTCCACATCCAATTAAACATTTCACTCAATTAAATATAATTTTAATTATTTGATTTTGGCTAATTATCTCTACAATATTTTGCTTATAAATAGTGTTGAGCGAACCTGGACTGTAACGTTCGGGTCCGTACCGAACTTTCGGGTGTCCGTGGCACGGACCCGGACCCGGACATTTCAAAAATCGTTCGGGTTCGGTGGAGTGCGTCAGTCGATGGAAAGGGATGTGATTGGGTTCCTCGTACACTGACGTCGTGACACTGAGGTCGAATATTTCTCCGACCCAGTGTACTACGTGGCCGGTTAGTGTCGGTACGGTAATCATCCGTACCGACACTACCGAAGATTCCCGTTTGGTCACTTTGTGAACAACTAACCGACGGGACGTCGAAGAGTTGTGCACCTCATTTTATCGTCTTGGGGCCTGGCTTGGGCTTGCTAAAAACTTTACAGGCCCAGGCCCAGGCACGGTGCCTGTGGGCTTTCAAGCCATGCCTGGGCTTGCAATGTCAGGTCCAAGCGAGTTGTGAT
>BLSH010016179.1:2034523-2061234 GCA_018402905.1 Glandirana rugosa | reverse complement strand
CCCCCCCCCCCCCCTTGATTGCCCCCTAGTGTTAACCATTCACTGCCAATGACAGTGGCTATTTTTAGCTCTGATTACTGTATAAATGTAAATGGTCCCAAAAAAGTGTCAAAAATGTTCGATCTGTCCGCCACAATATCGCAGTCCCACTAAAAATCGCAGATCACCGCCATTAATAGTTAAAAATAAAATAAATAAAAATACCATAAATCTATTGTGAAAAAAATGGGGGGTATCCCCAACTGGAGTGGACTTTTTGGGCACACCACAAGACAACACACACTCAAAGGCTGTTAAAGAGACATTTATTTATTTTGAAAGTTCATTAAAAGACAAAATCTTAAAATGTTGAAAAATTGTAAAATAGGAGCAAACAACCTACATAAGACAACCTATACAATAATCTCTAGACCGCGTCGCATACATTCTCAACAACACATTGTACCATGAACGGACAACAATGTTCATGCAGAGTAGGTCGACGCGTTTCGCTTTTAGCAAGCTTCCTCAGGACCTCTCACATCATAGGTTGAGATTACTTCGGTAGAAGAGAAGAACATATCCATGAGTACAATATTATAATGTAACTGTATATTGTATATCACTCTAATGCATTTATGTCATCTGTAATGCTTTTGGTTGGTTGTCTGTGCTCAAAGGAAAATTGCTCAGGGGGCGGACACAGGGGGCATTAGGAGTAGTTGCCTGACGAATGGTTGGACGTGGTACAGATGGACGTGTTCCTCAAACCTGGGTATATATATTTGTAATGGTATTATTATAGGCCACCTTGTGACTCTTGCTGCACTGTCAGTACAAAGGCAAGGCAGGCATGAAATAGTACCTGATGGGGTTCTCCAGATAAATATGGAGACAAACAGCTGCCAGGCATTTGATAGAGAGTCTATCACCGGGATTACCCGAGATTGTGTTGGTATAGGTGCCTGGGAGAGAAAAAAAAGGTATATATAGTCTACAGTGTAGATATATACTATATACAAATGGTGGAGCATATCCACACCTCAGATAGCGGTGCAGACTTACCCACAACATAAAATATTTAGCGATTGGTGCCGGAAAAATCCATATTGTATAGCAAGGCTTCACACACTGTCAGATTAGGCCTAGGCTTGCTAAAAGTGAAACGCGTCGACCTACTCTGCATCAACATTGTTGTCTGTTCATGGTACAATGTGTTGTTCAGAATGTATGCAACGCGGTCTAGAGATTATTGTATAGGTTGTCCTATGAAGGTTGTTTGCTCCTATTTTGCAATTTTTCAACATTTTAAGATTTTGTCTTTTATTTATTTATTTTATTTATTTATTTCAGGTACTTATATAGCGCAGTCAATTTATGCAGCGCTTTACATATACATTGTACATTCACATCAGACCCTACCCCCAAGGAGCTTACAATCTAAGGTCCCTAACTCACATTCATACATACACTAGGGCCAATTTAGACAGGAACCAATTAACTTGCCAGCATGTCTTTGGAGTGTGGGAGGAAACCGGAGTACCCGGAGGAAACCCACGCAGGAACAAGGAGAACATGCAAACTCCAGGCAGGTAGTGTCATGGTTGGGATTCGAACCAGCGACCCATTTGCTGCCAGGCGAAAGTGCTATCTACTACACCACTGTGCCGCAGTTCTCCCCAAGGATGTGTGTTCTCCTTACTAAACTTTTCCATATATACCAATGACTGCACCTCAGGGATCTAATTTGTTAAGGTGTTAAAATATGAAGATGACAAAATCATCATTGGTCTTATCAGGGATGGCGATGAATGACGTGAAGTCCTGGCCCTGTGGTGCAGCTGTCACAACCTTGAACTCAACATGCTCAAAGCAATGTAGATGACAGAGAATTTTCAGGAGAAGCCTCCAGACACTGCCCTCCTCATTACACTCAACAGTACTGTGTCGACTTTGGAGACCTTCAGATTTCTGGGATTTTTAAGCAATAATCAAGTCTGTTTTTGCACTTCCATCTATGTTTGGTTTGGTTCAGCCTCCAAACAGATAGGAACTGACTACAGAGAACAGTAAAAAAAAAGGTTCCCATAACGGTTGCTGTGTGAAAACAAAACGGAGCACCCAGGTGTGAAGATTACTAACTCTAGGTTAGTTTTGGAAGGACTGACCCATTAGCCTACAGCATTCACCTGAGTGTGGTTTTAGTGTTAGGTGTTCTTTAAATAACACAGCACTGGGAACAACATTTTAGAATGCAGTTTTATTTTACACACTGGGGGGCTTTACAGTGCAGGTTAAAAAATAGCATTATGGTTTTTTAATCTTTTCAGAAAATATTTACACATCAATTATTCAACACCATATAAAATGACAGAAGGTTTTACTGGCAGTGTCAGCGATGAGTGTGATATTAATGAGAAAGGTAGAAGAAGGAGAGAGTGAATCAACAAAAATATGGATCAGATTAATCTTCCCTAAATTGACTGCCACCTGTGCTGACCCATTCATTGCTAGTGGGGACAGCAATACTGCACAAGGTCTGACACCGTAATGAGTTACATCTTTTAGAAGGATTAGAAAATAGACAAACATATGATATGCAACTTCGTTCCCAGAAAAATTGTACTTGAACCAAAGTCTCAACACTCATGACAAGACTAATAGAAAGTCTAGACCACCAGTTCATGAATGATTGATAGCTATTGTGATAAAAAAGCTCAATTTTTCATGAGGTATCAAATGCTATGTGGATTAAAAAATGAATGCCTTTCATGAATTTGCAATGCTTGCGATCTGTGCAATGATTTTCAGGACCCTTTTGAGGTCTCTTAGATACATATCTTTTAACACTAACTTGTTTAGCCTGCATAGAACAAAAGTCCAGGTATACAGCTAAACATTAAAATACACATATGTGAACCCTTTCATATGCCAATTATTTTAAAATGTACACTTATGATTCACTCGCCATGATACACAGCTCAGCATCATGGGGGGATGACTCCAGCCATACAGAAAGACTGCCCCATACAGAGAATGTCAGAGACTACCCTATACAGCAACATGGAAGAACCCTTGAAATAACTTTCCAGTCTCAGGGAACCCCTGCTAAAAGTTACTATATCTGCAACCTATGACACATTAGTGTGATGGTTAGTGGGAAGAATGCTCCTTACATTTGTGATCATTGGTAAGAATTCCCCCCCTTATAGATAGCAAAAAAGATCAATGGTGTCAGTGGGTACTTATATGAGAGGCAGAAACAGCTCATTGTTCAAGGAACCCCTGGCAACCACTGGAGGAACCCCAGAGTTCCATGAAACCCTGGTTGAGAAACCCTGCTATATAGAGAGTGCCCATTAATTCAGAGCAAAACGAGGAGGCCTATCATGTATATATCATTCAGTGTTGGTGGAGCATTACTTACTGAATGTAACATAACCTAACACACGGGGCCCATACCCTCACTAGAGTCCACTTGCTAAATACTGTCTAAAATGATTCATAGGTACCCATACTGCTGCATGTAATTAATCTATACTAACAGGAGGCAACAGATGTAATTCCCCCTCTGTATCTATTAACATTGTACAGACATTTGTTTTCCAGGTTTACAGCAGAGGCACTGACATCTTAGCTTATTTCTTTATAAGCAGATCTTGGCAGCTGGCCAGACTTCTATTGTAAACAACCAGTAGGTGTTTTAAGCTTTTAGAAACCCACTTAATTGACATCAGAGTATTTGTTGGGATCTTTAAGGATCTTTGAGAATTAATTACTTCATAGTACTAGCACTTTATGGCACTAGCAGCTAGGTAAGCAAAGGTTTTTGTTCTACTTTATTGTTTGTTAAGAATGAACAAGCATACAGAAAAGAGCAAAGCTTACATAAAAATGTGCTTTGTCATACGTTCTGCTGGCTAAAATTTGTAATTTTTTACTTTCACACCTTATACATCTTATGCCTCTCCTTTCTATACCATTTCCAACATCTATACCTCAAAGGTAACCCAACTTTTTTAGACATGGCAACACAACATCCCTACACTGACAAATGATGATTGAGAGGAGGGTATCCAACAATACTTCCCTCTTATGATATCGGCAAGAGATAGATAAGTGCAGCTAACATTTCTACATAGGGTATATTACCAGTGTTTCTCCACCATTAATAAAACTGTAGATGCTACTTGTCCTAAATGTCATACTGAACTTGGTACATTTATCCACATGGTGTGTGGTCCTGCTCAATTATAAAAGAATTTTGGTGGGGGGGGGTGGTGGAAGTTATTTGTTCGGTGAGTAGTATGGTAATTTCCATGCATCCTCTAATACTGCTGTTGGGGGCATGCAACCTGGTCAATACAACTTATCATAAAAAGCATTCCTCTTCTATACAACTTACTATGCCGGGAAGACTATTCTTTCCAAATGAAATCTATTTGACTTTCCCACTCTACAGCATTAGAGATCCATGTTTAATGTGATATTATCATTTTATAAACTCACCTACCTGGTAACTGTCCCAAAAATATCACAAAAATCTGTGTGGCATGGCTGGTGGTGAGAGATCTGACATTGTAAATAAAGGCAATTTGGTATATTACTGCTACTGCCCTGTGGCCACTGAACTGAGTTCGACTTTACTGGGTCTCATCTGGGAAACTGGGACTTTGTGCTCTACCCCTCTTTTTGCTCTCTCTTCTTCCCTCCATTCCTTTCCATTTTTCTTCTACCCTGCTTTTCCCTCTCCCTCTTAAATCATTAGCTAGTCTTTATGGGATTCAATTGGTACATTTTCATATCTCTGCATTGTGCCCCTCTTCTTCCTTCTATTTTTCTTGTTTGGAAGACTTTACTGGCCTTATTATATAACTAAGGTTGTGGACCCAGGAGTTCGCTTGCGATACAGTATGTATTTCCTACTTGTATGAATAATACACTGTGATATCCTTTGGAACTTTGTATTCTTTGCACTCTGGGGCTATGTGCCACTGCTGATGGTTGTGTTATTTGTAAAAAAAACTCAATAAACATTAAACTGTTAAAAAATACATTATAAAGACACAGATGAGATGATCACACAATAAAATTACCTTTACGTATGCAGTAAATTTATAAAGCACAGATAAAAGCAAGTTCTAAAGGCCACCAGCAACCAGGTAATCAAATGCTCCTTCTTGGTAGTGGGACACACATAAAATACTCTATCTCCTAAAAATATGAATATATTGCCAATCACATTTACCCTTTCCCAGAAGGTGTGTGTTAATTCTCATTTTCCCTTTTAATAATTTAAATTTCTCAACTCTACAGAAATACTTTTAATTCATTGTGCTCACTTAGACCTAGTGATTGAATGCCTCTGTGTTGTAAATATATATAGATTCTTTATAATTCAAGATCCTCTATTATCTTGTCATATTAATTCTAGATTCACATTCTCAATACCTATTGGTTACAGTCCCCTTCATGAACCTCTTTTGTATGATCAATAAACCATGAAACTCCCAATCCAGTTATTACAGATATACACATATTCATCTACAGTGCTGTTAGCCCTTGGCAAAGAAAAAAAATGAAAATGAATTAGTATCCTTGCCATTTAACCCACCCTTAAAGCTTAAATAATATCACTGACCAAAATGTAAAATTATATATTCTATTCCACTTTGTGATTCCATTATTTCTATCCTAATCCTATTCATCTGAATGTTCTTGAAGCTTGGGAACTTACTTTTTGAAGATCCCCACACATTTACTTCCTTTAATTCTGTGACCAATATTCACTATGTCAGTAGGCATTGCTGTGTCACATTTCACAGAGCCTGCCTTCTAACTACAGAGGTGCTGAGAGGAAAAGTTTCAGGACACCGAGTCAAGCAGCAAGGTACCATGGGATCTGTAGTCCTTGAAAATGAAAATAAACAGCTGGAAAGGATGCAGGGAATCCAGGAAGTTGTGGAAAGAGATGATTAGCAGACAGGTAAGATTGATCTACCTTAGCTGCAAATAACCTGAAAGCAACAGTTATAACACCACTTATGGCTTCAGATGTTGCTTTCCTAGGCCACTGTGCCCAGGGAAGAAGCTAATGGCAAGTGATCTTAGCTCCTTTGGCTTCAATGGAGGGCAGGTCAGGTGAGACATAAGGGGGCCCCTTTTCTGTCTTATTAAAAAGAACCTGTCATAAAGGCATTATATCACATAGGGAACAAAAAATGCCCTATGTGATATATAATTAAATAAAGTTTTCAAGTTTTCATTTAAAAATAAATAAAGTTACACACAAGCACTTAACACCCCCCCCCCCCAATTTTGAGGTTGCCCCACCTCCACGTATATGCACATATTAACACAAACACACCCAAGTGTCACCTATATAAAATATAGGGTATTGAAGTTCATCATTTTATGGATGCGCACAGTTTTGAAACTTGACTCGGCACAACCTCATCTTTTATATCAGAAAATGTCATACTGTATTTAATCTGCATGGCCCAAAATGAACTTTAGTGTATTTTTTACAGAAAATTTGCACTTGATAAACGGTTTTACAAATATTGAGTGCATTAAAACAGTGGGAACTACCACTATTTTTTTTTTTTTTGTAAAACAATGAAAATGCTTTATTTATACAAAAGTTCATAAAAAAACAGTAGCAGTATATGAATGGCGGCTATACATAAAACATCTCGCAATAATACAAGTTCAGATAGGAAACCCAAATTAACCAAAAAGTAGGCGGCTGACGCGTTTGGAGATAGGTTTTTACGTCCCCTCTTCAGAGGTTCCTATATATGACTTGGGACCCATCTGTGAGACATTGATGAAAAAAGAAAAGAACAACTCCACTCTATGTTAACAGCAGGATATCCACCGTCACCTTCCAGATGTCTTCCCCAACACAGGGGTAGGGGGCCAAAATGCCACAAGAAAAAAAGTCACAACTGCTGAGGTCGCCAAGCAAGGCAGCAAAAGTAAGATCCCTTAGGAGTCACAACAGTGTTGCATCACTGGGTGGTGCTGGACTGATCAAAACTGGGCAGAAGTCAAAATGGTTGGCCTTCAATTGCTGTATAGGAGTGAATTATGGGACAACTAGTAGGAAGACCCAGCAAGAGGCATGGTTCTCAACTGTACCCAAGGCATACACAGCAGCTGTGGCAAAATGCAAATGACAACACATGTGGCAAAGTAGGCCATGTTCTTTTTTGAGCATCAAGCTTTGCCAACGCCAAGAGTTTTTTCAACAGCATGTTGTGGGTTTTTCTGGCATGAACATTTGCATGTCTGATTGATGCATTTGGGGTGCTATTATCACTGAATGGCACAGCAACCAATTTACATGTGTTCTTATGCTGCTATATTGTGAATGCAGCCTTGTAGCTGAACTCCAGGCGGGAACTACCACTATTTTATTCTCCAGAATGTCTGCTTTCATAAAGTATATAATGTATTTTTTAAGCATGTTTAAAAAAAAAAACAATCACAAAAACAGCCCTGGCAGCAAAAGGGTTACCACCCCAGACCAAAAATGTAATATATTGCAGCTTACCAAACATTAGAAGTAATGGCTGTAATAGTTTTCTTTTTTCCCTCTGTTTTTCCCTGGTGGTCTGGCCAGTAACACTTCCCTTACTACTACTACTCCTGTATTACAGTATACAATCACTACTCTGGATGAATGAGCACAAGAGGGCAGATTTGGACAGCAGCTTTGTCAGTCGGGGGGGGGTGTTAGAAGTACTAGCAGATTTAAATACACTAGCAAATAGCAAATTGAAGCTGAACTCCAGCTGATACTTTAAATCACTTACAGCACAGTGTATGTTCTTTTTAGGATAATGGTTTTTTCATAAATAAATAACAGATGATCATTTAGGACACCCCTGCCAGTTGGTTTGTGTTATCCCTGTAACTGCAAGAGAGCTTTTCTATTGAACAAACAGAGGGAAACTAATACAGCTGTCATATCTAAGAATTGGTAAGCTGAAATATAACAAATGTTTTCTTTTGGGTTTAATTCTTCTTTAAATGAAGTTACTTTTTATTCCGCTTCCCTTTTTTATACACGTTTGAACTATTGAAGCTACAATTGGCCTTAAACATGTTCAATAAACCCCATTATAGGTGACACTAGGTAAGTGTTATGGCTGATGATTTTGAAAGCAACAGCAAAGCTGATAAAATCTTGAACAAAAAATCAATGTTTCCCATTTTGCAGGATATGTGTTCATTTAGCATGTACACAATATCACAGTTAGTACAGCCTGTAGGTAAATTAATAATTCAGCCATTTGTCTGTCATCATCAGGAGAGCTTGAAACAAGGTCACAAGATACAAATAAAGATTAGACAAGTAAATCTATCTTTGAGCATCATATACAGTATTTCATAACTTCTTTTTCTTTCTTAATGCAGTTTACTATATTTGGAAAGGACATTTATCAAACGTCCTTTACAGGCAGTTCCTGAGTTACAAACAAGATAGGTTCTGTATGTTTGTTCTTAGATTGAATTTATATGTTAAAACATTTTTAAGTGTAACTTCAGCCAAATGTTTAAAACATTTTTTGTGTAGCATAGGGTAGGGTTAACACCCCTGTAACGTTTGTTTTGCTGTCTGTGCCCCCGGGTAAGAAGATTTCCCCTCATTTTTTGTCCCTGTGACAACTGGATTTGGAACATTTTGGGTTGTTGTGGAAACTAGGATTGGCGATAAAGCTTCAGTGGAGACACCTTTTTCCCATGATAACTCTTACATGAGTGAATTTCCCTTCCTAGGGGTAGATTTCTTCTCACTTCCTGTTGTCTACCTCCATTTGTAAGTATGTATGAGTAATATGAGTCATATGTAAGTCAGATGTTTGGAACTCGGGGACTGCCCTTTATCTGCATTGAGATTATAAGTGAAAGGGAATTATACTGATGCCATAAATATAGTTAATTATAACAAGTCTGTTGGAAAGAAGTCAACACGACAGCTTATTATATGGTCTGCTGGACAATAAAATATATCTGAGAGCCTGGTGTGTTATATGGACAATACCAGATCAGCAAAACTAATAGCACCAACATCCCACGGTATTAAGAACTAAAAACATGGAAAAAAATGTGGGAACTTTTTAGGTGCGTAAAGATCTGGTTATACAAAGGATAATTAAAAGTAACACATTTTATTGAATTACAAAAAGGGTTTTACATTTAAAAACATTAGTACAACCATATGTTGTCATCCATGATACATAGATAGCATATTCTTACATCATGCTTATATTTCAACATGTTTTGCCATTCCGGCTTCTTCAGGAGAAACCACACTTTCTGAAGAAGCCGAAATGGCGACACATGTTGAAATAGAAGAGTGTTGAAAGAATATGCTATCTATGTATGATGGATGACAACACATGGTAATAAAATATATCTTCCTACTCAGAAAGACACACCCTATACATTTAACACTGGCTACATGCAGTCATAAGATTTTGGTCTGTAATAATCCAGCAGCCAAACTGGAACAGATGTTTACCCATACTCAATAAGTCTTCAGCATATTGGAGAGTAAAGCAATAATAAGCATAAAAGCCCTGACAATGATATTATAATATAAAACCATAAATGGCCATTCCTATAGCTCTATCCCTATTGATGCATTTTAAAGCTGAAACAGCTATACATAACATTGAAATGTGTATTTCTGCCGAATCAGTCTTGAAATACACTGCTCTGAAAGACGGGAGACACAACTTAATAGGCAAAGATTAAGTTGGGGGGCCACTGTCCCCTGAGCCAGCCCAAAAGATACATGTTGGGCTGGAAGCCCTGAATTGAGAAACTTCCTAAACTCAGACTTCATTCACAGCAGAACCTTCCATCAGTGACATCTGCAGCACATTCTATAGCTGTTTGCTCACCATTTAGACATGCAATCACAGTGCCTCGTACAGGGAATCTTCCATCATCAACTTCCTTTGCAGCTCTCAGATATTATATCACTAAAAGCAAAGAGCAAAGGGAGCTTTGTATGTTGGTCTTTCTTAAGCCAACAAAAAGCTGTCCCCACCAAGAAAGGGACAGTTGGCTGCTTTTGCTATCTTGACCAAAAGTTTCCAGTCTTCTTCTATGGGTGAATGACCCAATTTTTCTTACTGCAGTTAGGCAGTGCAACCGGGTCAATTCCCTGCCCCTAGCCTGTGATCGAATTGGTAAAGCCCAACTCCAGGAAACTTAAATATTAAACCTTGCAGTGGGACTGAACCCACACTGCGAGGGTTAACTTAGTCTATGGGGGAGTAGAAGCATTTTAAAGCTGAAATTCAGGAATTCAGCTCCTTTGTAAAAAGTAAAGGCACACTATGAGTTAGGTCCAAGGAGCTGCATGACATCTCATAGGCTTATCTCTATTATTTACATCTTACAGTTTTATTGCATTCCCGGAGGATGGCACTGATGCTTCAGCTGCTATGCCTGCCACTCCCCTCCTCCTGCCCAATCACAGAAGCCTTTGTATTATGCAATCTCATTCACAAAATATAAAGGCTTCTCTGAATGGGCAGCAGAGGGGAAGAGCAGGCATTGCTGTTCTCTGTGTCTTTCTCTCCTCTCTTACAGCCCTGAGTATCAGTGTATGCTCTGGCAGAGCCATAAACATGTCAGATATAAATAATAGAGATATGTTCAGGAGATGTCATACACCTTCTTGGACTTAATTCATAGTGTGCCTACACTTTTTACAAAGTGCCTGAATTCCTTGAATTCAGCTCTAAATTCTCTCATCCTTCACTCCCCGCTTTTGGATAGTCGACTGGTTCTCAGGGTCATCACCTCCATTGCACGGCTATGGATCCTGAATTGGTCTTAATTATGTGAGGACCTTAAAATGATTGAGAAGCTGCTGTGAGGACCAGTCTGGCAGTGCAGAGGATCAGAGGATGCTGCGGGGATCAGTTTAACAGCAAGGAAAACCCAAGGAGCGGGTAAATAGATTTTCTTTTCCAGTGGGGAGCACATCCCCACTAATAGGGATCATTTTTCGGCTTCCTGAACAAAATAAGTCATTAATCTGCTCAGTCCACTCTATCCTCTTGTCAGCATAACAGACTGCCCTTTATTGCTGCCTCTTCCTTTCCTAGTCTGATTGCTGCTGTACAGGGGATTACAGAATAGATAGCTATTACACAGAACCGTTTATCAGCATACAAAGTCTCTACTCCAAATCCAGGTATCATTTAAGCTGCGGTTGTATTCACCGTTATAATATACAACCTTTCAGTTTGATTTAGAATATCTATCATATGTTGTACATAGATGCTGTTTCCAGAAACAAAATTGTAATTTAAAAATTCATTACAGTAAACAAGACACAGATTCTGGTTGCATTGATATGCCAATTTAAAGGGGATGGTATTAGTATCAGGCTTACCTGAGAGTCTTACGAATCATATCTTCATCTGTAATCCCATAATATGTTAGCGTTTCATTCCATGTGGGGTTAAGGGTATTCCTCAAGGTCTTTGTTCGTAATTTGTTTGCCTGAAACAAGACCAAATGGGTTCTGTTACAAACTGAAGCTCAAAATCATTTTAATCTTCATTCTATACTTTATTTTAAAAATGATATTCCCTCATAGGCCTCTTACTGTAAAGCCTCCATGGCACTGATATTGGTGGCTGCAGAGTTCCATGCTCTTCCTGTACAATATATATGCATTAATTCAATGTACAAACACATTCATTCAATTGTATATTATATTAGCACAGATAAAACAGGTAAGATCAGTGATACAGCAGGCGGTACCTTAAACCTTAGACATCTATCGCTTTTTAATAATTTAATTTAATTTAAATTCTGAATTTAAACATTTAGCTGTATTGTTTCCCTTTACTGTATATTGTAAAGCCCTGTGCAAACTGTTGGCATAATGGCATACTAATAATAATAATATTAATAATGAATACGTATTAAACTAATGGAACTGAGACCACATTGTATGATCGGTAAAGTAGTTGATCTAAATTATATTCTAGATGTTGCATTCTTAAGGAAACTCTTTTAATGCTTTTAAAAACTCTTAACTCATTACATTAAACATTTTAATTGCCAGTCTTTTAAAGCATATATGGACTCATTTTCACATTTAAATAATAAGATATTCTTTATTCAATATACCGCATTACATTCCTTCCATAGACGAAAGGCAGTAAGTAATACATAATAAAATGTTCAGTGCATCTCACTATGATTAATTAAATCTCACACAATTCCTCAGACACCAGGATATTAATGGCATTTTACTCTGTCAGAGCTTTGTCAAGAAGCTCAGTGAAAATAATACCATCTTACTTTCTAATTATTAGATGTAGGTTTTAAGTGTTTGGCATGCAAATGAGAAATATATATATATATATATATACCCTTAAGAAATTATACTTTGCTACAATGTAAAGTAGTGAGTGTACAGCTTGTATAACAGTTCAAATTTGCTGTCCCCTCAAAATAACTCAACACACAGCCATTAATGTCTAAACCACTGAAAACAAAAGTAAATACACCCCTACGTGAAAATGTCCAAATTGGGCCCAATTAGTAATTTTCCCTCCCCGGTGTCATGTGACTCATTAGTGTTACAGGGTCTCATGTGTGAATGGGGAGCAGGTGTGTTAAATTTGGTGTTATCGTTCTCACTCTCTCATACTGTTCACTGGAAGTTCAACATAGGACCTCATGGCAAAGAACTCTGAGGATCTGAAAAAAATAATTGTTGCTCTACATGAAGATGGCCTAGGCTATGAGAAGATTGCCAAGACCCTGAAACTGAGCTGCAGCACAATGGCCAAGACCATACAGCGGTTTAACAGAACAGGTTCCACTCAGAACAGACCTTGCCATGGTCGACCAAAGAAGTTGAGTGCACATACTCAGCATCATATCCAGAGGTTGTCTTTGGCAAATAGATGTATGAATGCTGCCCGCATTGCTGCAGAGGTTGAAGGGGTTGGGGGTCAGCCTGTCAGTGCTCAGACCATATGCCACACACTGCATCAAATTGGTCGGCAAGGCTGTCATCCCAGAAGGAAGCCTCTTCTAAAGATGATGCACAAGAAAGTCCGCAAACAGTTTGCTGAAGACAAGCAGACTAAGGACATGGATTACTGGAACCATGTCCTGTCCTTATCTGGTTCAGATGGTGTTAAGCATGTGTGGCGGCAACCAGGTGAGGAGTACAAAGACAAGTGTGTCTTGCCTACAGTCAAGCATGGTGGTGGGAGTGTCATGGTCTGGGGCTGCATGAGTGCTGCTGGCCCTGGGGAGCTACAGTTAATTGAGGGAACCATGAATGCCAACATGTACTGTGGCATACTGAAGCAGAGCATGATCCCCTCCCTTCGGAGACTGGGCTGCAGGACAGTATTCCAACATGGTAATGACCCCAAACACACCTCCAAGAAGACCAGTGCCTTGCTAAAGAAGCTGAGGGTAAAGGTGATGGACTGGCCAAGCATGTTTCCAGACCTAAACGCTATTTAGCATCTGTGGGGCATCTTCAAATGGAAGGTGGAGGAACACAAGGTCTCTAACATCCACCAGCTCCATGATGTCGTCATGGAGAAGTGGAAGAGGACTTCAGTGGCAACCTGTGAAGCCTTGGTGAACTTCATGCCCAAGAGGGTTAAGGCAGTGCTGAAAAATAATGGTGGCCGCAAAAAATATTGACACTTTGGGCCCAATTTGGACATTTTCACTTAGGGGTGTAGCCACGTTTGTTGCCAGCGGTTTAGACATTAATGGCTGTGTGTTGAGTTCTTTTGAGGGGGCAGCAAATTTACATTGTTATGCAAGCTGTACACTCACTACTTTACATTGTAGCAAATTGTCATTTCTTCAGTGTTATCACATGAAAAGATATAATAAAATATTTACACAAATGTGAGGGGTGTATTCACTTTTGTGAGATACTGTATATACAGCCATGGCCAAAGGTTTTGAGAATGACGCAAAAATTTATTTTCACAAAGCCTGCTGCTTCAGTCTTTTTAGATTAAGTTAATTTTCATGGCAAAGAGGGACTTTGCAATTCATCTGATCCCTCTTTATAACATTCTGGAGTATATGAAATTTGCCATCATAAAAACTGAGGCAGCAAATTTTGTGAAAATTAATATTTGTGTCATTCTCAAAACTTTTGGCCACGGCTGTACAGTATATATACACTCACTATTTTAGGTTAACCTGTTCAATTGCTTGGTAACACAAATTGCTAATCAGCCAATCACATGGCAGAAACTCAATGCATTTAGGCATCTAGACGTTGTGAAGAACTTGGTGAAGTTCAAACCGAGCATCAGAATGGGAAAGAAAGGGGATTTAAGCAACTTTGAACATGGTGACATGGTTGTTGGTGCCAGACGGGCTGTTCTGAGTATTTCAAAAGCTGCCAATCTACTGGGATTTTCACGCACAGCCATCTCTAGGGTTTACAGAGAATGGTCCAAAAAAGAGAAAAAATCCAAAGAGTGGCAGTTGTATGGATGAAAATGCCTTGTTGATATCAGAGGTCAGAGGAGAATGGGCAGATTGGTCGGAGATGATAGAAAGGGAACAGTAACTGAAATAACCAGTCAATACAACCAAGGTATGCATAATAGCATCTCTGAATGCACAACACAATGAACCTTGAAGCAGATGGCTACAGCAGCAGAAGACCACACCGGATGCCACTCCTGTCATCTAAGAACAGGAAACTAAGGCTACAATTCACACAGGCTCACCAAAATTGGACAATAGAGGAGTGGAAAAATGTTGCCTGGTCTGATGAGTCTGCATTTCAGCTGCGACATTTAGATGGTAGGGTCAGAATTTGGCGTAAACAACATGAAAGCATGGATCCGTCTTGCCTTGTATCAGGCTGTTGATGGTGTAATTGTCTGGGGGATATTTTCTTGGCACACTTTGGGCCCCTTAGTACCAACTGAGCATCATTTATACACCACAACCTACCTGAGTATTATTGCTGACCATGTCCATTCCTTTATGACTACAGTGTACCCATCTTCAGATGGCTACTTTCAGCAGGATAATGCACTATGTCACAAAGCTCAAATCATCTCAAACTGGTTTCTTGAACATAACAATGAGTTCACTGTACTCCATTTGCCTCCATAGTCACCAGATCGCAATCCAATAGAGCACCTTTGGCATGCGGTGGGACAGGAGATTTGCATCATGGATGTGCAACTGACAAATCTGCAGGAACTGCATGATGCTATCATGTCAATATGGACCAAAATCTCTGAGGAATGTTTCCAACACCTTGTTGAATCTATGCCACAAAGAATTAAGGCAGTTCTGATGGCAAAAGGGGGTCCAATCTGGTACTAGCCAGGTGTACCTAATAAGGTGGCTGGTGAGTGTATACTGTATATACATATATATACAGTATGATAAGTGTGTAACCTAACTAATGTAGGATAATTGATTGTAATGTGGCAATGAACCCAATTATAATCATAGCAATTATTGTAGTTTTCTGAAAAATGTGTAATTTGCATAGAACAAGTATGTTTGTATAATAAATATATAATATGTCCCCATTTTTATTTGCAATCTGAACCTTGGCCATTGTAGTAAAGAGGCCATTTATGTGTACTAAAATGGATTTTGGATGGTAGGAGATGAGTTGAGAAAGAATGCATTTTCTAATCTTCCGTTATTGTTTATAAAATGTATACGTCCTTGTGGGTGTGCATGTGTGTTGGAAGAGGCTCTATAAAAAAAAGAAGAGAATGGTGCAGGAATCCTAACAGGTGTAAGGAATGTCACCTAGTTGAAGTGGTATTTCAGGAGTACAAATTGTTATTGTTTCACTACAGCAGCCTTTTGGGACATTACCATTCGGAGACAGTAACATTATTAGCATCAGTAAAAAGTTCAACATACCAAATACTTTACTCCTTCTGCAATAAACACCATTAAAAACACCACATGCAGACAGCTTTTTCAACATTTTTTTTATACAATTTAGGGAAAATGTAAATTTACACTGGGAAAACCATACTAAAAACATATTGAATTCACCTCTTCCTAATTAAAGTAAAGCTAATCTCTTACAACAGAATTCTTAGTTTTGTACAGAACATAAAAGAGGATCCTGTTTTATTTATTTTTGCAAAAATTCAGTTTTCCCTTTACATTATTCATGTTTTTGCTCCCTGATTTGTGTACACACTGTGTATTCTTTATAGGAACTTACTTTGAACATGTGCACACTCCAGTGGCAGCTGAATGGCACAATTTTACTGTGGCAACTACGACAGAACATGGCAATGCACTGTGCATTGGAGTAGTCCAATGCAGTAACAATATCATAGCCTACATCACAGATCTTCTGTGGATGTAAGCTGCCTCAAATCCTTCAGTCTTTTCATGCAATCCCATACAGACTCAATGGTGTTGAGATTAGGGCTCTGTGAGAGCCAAACCATCACTTCCAGGACTCTTAGTGGCTGTTTGTTTGGGGTCATTGTCATGCTGTAGTATACATTTGGGCCCAGTAACATACCTTCCTTATGGTATGGCATGATGGATAAGTATCTGCTTGTATTTCTCAGCATTGAGGACACCATTTATCCTGACAAAATACTAATTCCATTTGCAGAAATGCAGCCCCAAATCTATAAGGAACCTTCACCATGCTTCATTGTTGCCTGCAGACACTCATTATTGTACCTCTTTCCAGCACTTTGGTGAGCAAAGTGCCTCCTGCTACAGCCAGAATTCTGACTCATCAGTCCAAAGCACCTGCTGCCATTTTTCTGAAACCCCGTTCCTATGTTTTCGTGCTTAGTTGAGTTGCTTATCCTTGTTCCACGTTGGTGGAATGGCTTTTTGGCCGCAATTCTTCCATGAAGACCACTTCTGGGAAAACTTCTCTAAACAGTATATGGGTGAACGTGGGTCCCAATGGTTTTCACCAGTTCTGTGCTGATGACACTGTTGGGCATTGTCCTTGGTGACCACTGCATGCACAGTCCTGAATGTTGTCCAATCAACGGTGTCCTCAATGCTGAGAGATATAGGCAGAGACTTATCATCATGCCATACCATCAGGGAGGCTTGTGATTGGCCCCGCATTTATTCTGCATCAGGACAACAGCCCCAAACATACAGTTAATGTTATTAAGAACTATCTTCATTGTAAAGAAGAACAAGGAGTCCTGGAAGTGATAAGTTGCCCCCACAGAGGCCTGATCTCAACATCTTCGAGCCTGCCTGGGATTACGTGAAGAGACAGAAGGATTTGATGCAGCCTACCTCCACAGAAGATCTATGCTTAATTCTCCAATATGTTTGGAACAATCTACCTGCCAAGTTCTTTCAAAAACAGTGTGCAAAAGAATTGATGCTGGTTTGAAGCCACCGGGTGGTCACACCAAATACTAGTTTAATTTAGATATTTCTTCTGTTCGTTCACTTTACATTTTGTAAATTGATAAAGGTAAACAATTAAAATATACATTTTTGAAAGCATTTCTTTTCTTAACACCTGCCTAAAACTTTTGCACAGCACTATATATATATTTAAAGCACCACAGGTAAATAGTTTTTTTAACATGATTTCCTGTTAATTTACCCTAGGAGAACCACTACATTCTGTAGGATCCTGAACCCTGCCCCAACGTATTAAAAATTAAAAAAGACATTGGTCAAGCTACTACTCCCCTCTCCATGTTCCAGCACTGTCCTTTTCTTCTTCCCTTATCCTCCAGGTTGAATGTCTAGGGTAAATATAGCTGGAGTTCCACTTTAAATGTTTTGGTTTATATAGACTTTAGGTCAAAAACTTGTGTTTTATATGACCAGTGAAAACTAAGGTGGCTATTATTTTAAAATGAGCAGTGTAGAACATATTGGAGGAAATTTACTAAAACTGGAGCACTCAGAATCTGATTCAGCCTTGCATGCCAATCACCTTCTAACTTTAGCCGGTTTATTAAGCTTTGACAATATAACCTCAACGTTGATTGGTTTCTATGCAGAAACTGCACCAAATTCTGCACACTCCAGTTTTAGTAAATCCTCCCAATTGTTACTGGTTCAGTAAATGCAGTGATATGTTAGTTTACATCAGGTATCTTCAAACAACTGGCGGGCCATAGTTTGAAGACCCCTGGTTTACAGGGTAATAGCTAAATAACAGAGGTGGGCTAAGATGCAAGAAATGTGAACACCTCATTATAATGAAAATAACCAAGCAGGATTAGATGAACGACATCATTGTATATATTAATATATATAAATAAAATCTCTCCCTAAACTGATACTATTGTTAAAAGAATGACATGACTATGATTTAACAAGGTGACTCGAATTTTGAAAATGTGTCATCACCAAATTGCCAGTGACACAAAACATCTGCTATTTCATGAAGTTCAAGTTGTCAGATATGTAAATTAAATAGTCAGTGATTGCAGTATTTAGTATTTTCACATTGATAAGCTTACTTTGTGTGTATTAAACAGGCAGTGATTGCAGCAATCGTTAGTTTTGCATTAATAAGTTTACTTTGTGTGAAAGACTTACAGCACAATACTTATCTAAAGTGCTGCAGGGGATGTTGTGGACAACACTCAATCTTGAGCTATCATCTTTCTAATGTTTCAAACACTAAGCAGAAGGGGACTTCAGAGCCAAATCAATATGTAGAAACATTCAATATGACTGTAAAGGGCAAGAGGCCACATAAAATGTAGGTGTCCGATGTGATTTGAGATATAAAAAGTGTTTAGAGGAGTTATCTATAATCCTTTTGCTGCCAAAGCTGTTTTTCGGTTTTTTTTTTGTACCCATTTTTTGTACCCATTATAAAATGTTGCTAATGTGTGCAAACAAAACTCTGAACGTGAACTATTAGACAGGGTCAGTTTGATTGTTTTGAAGGCTAGCTGGTAAGTGTGCTGTTAAATCTTTGGTTTGTGATGTGCGTTGCCCTTCCATGTGCATTTTACTGCAAAGGCCAGTTATAGGTTGAGGTGGTTGAATTGGATGCAGGGATGTACTGGATGCTTTCAGCTGCCATTGTGCTTTTGTTGGGCATTCTTTGCCTCGCTCTGCCTTTAAGAAGGGTGGGCTCCCTCCAGAAACACCTGCCCTCAATCTATCCACTGATATACAGTATCTCACAAAAGTGAGTACACCCCTCACATTTTTGTAAATATTTTCTCTCTTTTCATGTGACAACACTGAAGAAATGACACTTTGCCACAATGTAAAGTAGTGAACACAATAGAACAGCAGGTGAGATTGCTGTACTAACATTGGATTGTTATTATAGCGTCTCCGACTTGAGCTGTCAGCTTTTTTTAGTTCAACCCAACCTAGTAGTGTGTACAAGGCTTAAGGACTGCAGTACAAAGAGGAGTCTTGATGTGGGCACCGCGGCTTATGCATATATTTGCAAATGTGTGCGAACGAAAAACCCTCTGTTTTTAACGTGACTTGTTAGACAGGGTCAATTTGGTTGTTTTGCAAGCTAGCTGGTAAGTGTGCTGGGAAATCTTTCTTTCTTTGTGACAATAAGCAGAAAGGGACTCTTGAGCTGAATCAAAATTTTGAAACATTCAATGTGACTTTAAATGGCAATATACCACATAAAATGTCAGAGTTTTATGCCACTTGAGATATAAAAAGTGTTTAGATTAGTTATCTTTAACCATTTTGCTGCCAGAGCTGTTTTTGCATTTTTTGCACACATTTACAAAATATGCATTTTCATTAATTTAACCGGTTCCCGACCGTGTGCAGTATATTTACTGCTGCAGAGTGGCAATGTCCTGCTAATCGCCGTATATAAGTGGCGGCTTGTGCGTGCGCAGCTAGTGGGTGGGAGCACGCCACCGGTGGCATGCTCTCGCGCCCGCCGCATCTCTACAGGATGACCTGCCAGGGAGAAAGAACGGGGAACCGCCTATGTAAACACAGCGGTTTCCCACTCTGTCAGCGGGCATGTAAGAGATCTACTGATCCCTGTCACTGGAATCAGTTGGATCTCTTATGCCCATGGTAGCCCAGCCCCCTCACAGTTAGAACACGCCCAGGGAACACAGTTAACCCCTTCACTGCCCCCTGCAGGTTAACCCCTTCACTGCCAATGACATTTATACAGTAATCAGTGGATATTTACATTTATGATCGCTGTATAAATGTCATTGGTCCCAAAATAGTGTAAAAAACGTCCAACATGTCTGCCCCAATATCACAGTCCCAATAAAAATTGCAGATCACGGCCATTACAAGTAAAAAAATAAAAAAAATTGTAAAAACGCCAGAAATTAATTCTCATGGTTTGTAAACATGGTGACTTTTATGCAAACCAATCAATAAACGCAGATTGCGATTTTTTTTACCAAAAATATGAGGAAGAATTTAAATTGCCCAAGACCGATGAATACATTTGTTTTTTTTTATATATATATATATATTTTGGGATATGTATTTTAGCAAAAAGTAAAAAATATTGTTTTTTTTCTTTAAATTGTCGCTTTTTTTATTTATTGAGGTGATCAGAAATGACGCAGAGGTGATCAAATACCACCAAAAGAAAGCTCTATTTGTGGGAAAAAAAGGACGCAATGACCGGGCAATTGTCAGTTAAAGCAACGCAGTGCCGAATCTTAAAAAGTGCTCTGTTCCTAACATGGGAAAACCTTCCGGGGGTGAAGTGGTTAAACCTGAGGTCTCCAAACTTTCTAAACAAAGGGCCAGTTTTTTATCCCTCAGAGTTTAGAGGGGCCAAACTTTCGCCAGTAGGAGTAGAAAATGCCCTGGCAATAGTAACAATGCCCCATCATTGGTATCAGTGAGAAGAGTAGTGCTCCATCATTTGTGTCAGTGAGAGGAATACTGCCCCATAGTTGGTGTCAGTGAGAACAATAGTGTTCCATAGTAGTTGTCAGTGGAAGGAATAGTGTCCCATAGTTTGTGTCAGTGGGAGGAATAGTGCCCCGAAGTTGGTGTCAGTGGTAGGAATAGTGCCCCACAGTTGGTGTCAGTGGTAAGAATAGTGCCCCACAGTTGGTGTCAGTGGTAGGAATAGTGCCCCACAATTCTATCAGTAGGAGGAATAGTGCCCCATTGTTAATGTCAGTGCAAGGAATAGTGCCCCAAGGGCTTTAAAAAGGCAAGCAAAGGGCCGCAGTTTGGAAACCACTGATTTAAACCATGAAAATAAATATACTGTGTCAATTTTATGTGTTGTTTGTTCAAGTATATCCCATTTTTCAGTGTGCACTATTTGAATCAAAATCTGTTTGCCTGTTTAAAAATATTTAAAAAGTCAACAAATTCTATTGGTGGTGTACTCATCAATCCAGCCTTCCCACCGGCCATATATAGAAAAAAAGGATTGCTGCACTGTAAATTTATTATAGAAAAATGACATACAAAAGAAAATGCTGGATCAGTGTTCACTATAACAATTTCCGGCTATGTGGATAAAGCCCTTCTTCAGAATAGAACCCATCTAACAATGGCAATCTATGCAAGTATATACTGTATATATGTAAACATAAACACCTGGAATCAATTAATAAAGTGATAAAGAATCAATCAATAGTCTTTCAACAACAAAAAAGGTATTTTCAGAAGGAAGATCTGTCAGTTGTAATTGATCTCCTCAACACAGACAGGAAACCTGTAGTTGGAAATTATATACAATCCATTCACAACTATGTGCAAAGCAAAGCAAAGCAATACACACTAAGCAGATACTATTCAAAATAAATACCACATAAAATCTAAACAGATTATAAGTTAATAAACAAACTAGAGAAATAAATATAGATTGAAGTCTGAGTTCAATCCATTAGGTGACAATTTATTCAAATGGTGGATCCATTGTACTGCTCATTTTCTCAGGGTTAATCCTCTATTACCCCTGCATCTATTTCTCGATATCCCATCTATTACCATAAATCTAATATATATTAGATCTAAGACAGGATTGCCCGACACAAGTACTTGGTTAACCACTTCAATACAGGGCACTTATTCCCCCTTCCTGCCCAGACCAATTTTCAGCTTTCAGCAATTAATCAGTCATGCTACACTGAACCCAAACAAAATTTTTATAATTTTTTTCTCACAAATAGAGATTTCTTTTGGTGGTATTTAATCACCGCTGGGTTTTTTATTTTTTGAGATATAAGTGAAAAAAGAAGAAACATTTTGGAAAAAAAAAACAACAAACACTTTTTTAGTTTCTATTGTAAAATGTTACAAATAAGTAATTTTTCTTCATAAATTTGGGCCAACATTTATACAACTACATATCTTTGGTAAAAATAACCCAAATTAGTGGATATTATTTCATCTGTGTGAAAGTTATAGAGTCTACAAGCTATGGTGCTAATCACTGAAAATTGATCACATCTGATGTACTGACGGCTTGAGATTGCTTGAGATACTAACAAGCCAGGAAAGTACAAATACCCCTTTTTGGAAAGTTGACAATTCAAGGTATTTAGTAAGAGGCATGGTTAATTTTTTGAAGTTGTAATTTTTTCCCACAATTCTTGGGAAGATGATTTTTTTTTTTACACGAAATTGTCATAGTAACAAGTTATTTCTCTCACACAGCATATGCATACTTGCAATTACACCCCAAAATACAATCTGCTACTCCTCCTGAGTATAGAGATACCACATGTGTGAGACTTTTACACAGCCTGGCCACATACCGAGGCCCAACATGCAAGTAGCACCTCCAGGCGTTCTAGGAACATAAATTACACATCTAATTTGATGACAACTTATTACACTTTTGAAGGCCCTGGAGCACCAGGACAATGGAAACGGCCACAAAATAACCCTATTTTGGAAAACAAACACCCCAATGTATATTCTATGAGGTATTATGAGTCTTTTGAAGGGGTAATTTTTTTCAATAAGTGTTCAAAAAAAGTGGAAAGAAAATTAAAACTTATTTTTTTCACACAAAGTTGACATTTTATAAGATTTTTCTAACACATAGCATGTACATAGCAAAAATTATACCTCAAAAAACATTCTGCTACTCCTCCTGAGTATTACACATTTCGATTGCTGACAACCTATCACACTTTTGAAGGTCCTGGAGCACCAGGACAGTAGAAAAACCCACAAAATGACCCCATTTTGAAAAGAAAACACTCACAATGTATATTCTATGAAGCATGGGCTGGTGACAGGTAATGTGATGCTGGTGACAGGTACTCTGATGCTGGTGACAGGTACTCTGGGGCTGGAGACAGGTGCTCTGGGGCTGTTGATCGGTACTTGTGGGCTGGTGACAGATACTCTGATGAGCTGTGACAAGTTCTCTGATGGGCTGTGACAGGTACTCTAATGCTGATGACAGGTACTCAGATGTCCTGTGACAGGTACTCTGATGCTGGTGACAGGTAAACTGGGGCTGGTGACAGGTACTCTGATGCTGGTGAAAGGTACTCTGGGTTTGGTGACAGATACTCTGATGTTGGTGACAGGTACTCTGATGCTGGAGACAGGTACTCTGGGGCTGGTGACAGGTACTTTGATGCTGGTGACAGGTACTCAGATGGGCTGAGACAGGTACTCTGATGCTGGTGACAGGTACTCTGGGGCTGATGACAGGTACTCCGGGGCTGATGACAGGTGCTCTGGGGCTGGTGACAGGTGCTCTGGGGCTGGTGACAGGTGCTCTGGGGCTGGTGACAGATACTCTGATGCTGGTGACAGGTGCTTTGATGGGCTGTGACAGGTACTCTGATGCTGATGACAGGTCGTCAGATGCTGGTGACAGGTACTCTGATGCTGGTAACAGGTACTCTGATGCTGGTGACAGGTACTCTGGGGCTGGTGACAGATACTCTGGGATTGCTGACAGATACTTTGATGTTGGTGACAGGTACTTTGGGGCTGGTGACAGGTACTCAGATGGGCTCTTCAAGGTACTCTGATGCTGGTGGCAGGTAACGTTGGGGCCGGTGAGAAATACTCAGATGCTGGTGACAGGTACTCTGATGGGCGGTGACAGATACTCAGATGGGCGGTGACAGGTACTCTGATGGGCTGTGACAGGTACTCTGATGGGCTGTGACAGGTACTCTGATGCTGGTGACAGGTACTCAGATGGGCTGTGACAGGTACTCTGATGCTGGTGACAGGCACTCTGGGGCTGATGACAGGCAAGCTGCTCCGCTAAGGGTTAATTGCCAGTCTCAGCTTCCACTCTGTTTAACCTGTTGACCATATCCTGTCTCATTAAGCCAGCTCTGCTGCTATATAAACTTCCTGGATCAGATCACAGATGCCTTCGTCTTGGTCAACATCTCTGGAGAAATCCCTGCTGTGTTTTCCTGTGAAAGACTCTGCCTGTTTGACATTCCCTTCTGGTTCCTGGATTCAAGACACTGTTCGGCTGACTCTCCTCCTGGTTCCTGACCCTGCATGCCATTTGTTTGGCCTCGCTGATCTCTGGACTCCTATTTCACTGGCTTGCTCTGACTATCCGCTCTGATTACCGAACCCTGGCTATGTTTTGACCACATTTACTCTGTTTATGTCATTTTACCTTTTTATTAAAAAGTGTGATTTTACTGCACTTCTGTCATGGTCTGATTCACGGTTCCTGACAAGGTGGTACTGGAAGCCATTTATGTTTTCTCTTTTACAGGTTTTTGTCAATATTTGATTAGATAGGGTGGATGATAGATATATTAATTGCCTACATAAAGTTTAATAAGTAATTGTTATTAAGTTAATTGGCTGGGGGATCATATGAGCTGTTCAGTGATCATTGAACACTAATTTTGAGTTCACAAAAAAATGTTTTTATCGTTGTAGATTTTCGCTACTTGTTTCTTTATAGAGACCAGCAGGAATTTAACACTAAGGGGCTTGAGAGTATATAGTATAATCTTTGTTGCGCTGCCTCCCCCATTCTTATATTGTGAGTTTATTAACAGACCAAGGGAGGAGGTGTAAATGGAGAAGAGAAGGGGTCTGAGGACAGAATATTGAGGTACCCCTACAGAAAGAGGAAGTGGAGAGGAGGAAACAGAGTTATGTGTCACACTGAAGGAGCACTGTGATAGGCAGGAGAGCCAGGAGAGAGCGGAGTCTTGAAGGCCAAGAGAGTGCAGTTGTTTGAGGAGGAGGGGATGGTCAACAGTATCAAAGTCTGAAGAGAGGTCGAGTAGTAGATGTATGAAGAAGCGGCCATTGGTTTTAGCAGTTAGTAGGTCATTAGTGAGTTTCAGTAGGGCAGGTTCAGTGGAGTGTAGCAAGCAAAAGCCAGACTATAAGGGGTTGAGAAGGTTGTTGTCAGTGAGGTAGGAGCTAAGGCGGTTGTAGACTAAGCGTTCTAAAAGTTTTGACGCAAACGGGAGCAAGGAGATGGATCTTAAGTTGTTCAGGCTTGTGGGATCCAGTGAGAGCTTTTTAAGTATGGGGGTGATCAGGGCATGTTTTAGAGGGTAGGGGAAGGTGCCAGTAGAGAGGGATACATTGAAGATGTGAGCATAAGATAGAAGAAGAGGGTGACCGTAGCAGATGTGAGGGAACAGGATCCAGGGGACAGGTGGTAAGGCGGGCTTCTGAGAAAACTTTAGAGACCTCTACCGTAGTAGCAAGGTTAAAAGAGGAGAGTGTTGAGAATGGATTTGTACAGGGTATGTTAAGTGGGTTAGATGTCTGTGCAGTGGAGATGTTCCAACAACTTGCATCAATCTTGTTTTTGAAGTGATTGGCAATCTCATGAGCAGTGAGCGAGTTACTGGGTGGAGATGGTGGTGGAGAAAGTAGAGAAGAGACGTCGAGGACTGGAAGACAGGGTATTAATGAGGGTGACAAAGTAGGTTTGTTTGGAGGGAGGAATTGTATTTTAGGAAGGCATATTTATATTGGGTGAATGCATGCTGGGAGTTGGTTTTACGCCACACTCGCTCCAGTGCTCGGCTACGTCTCTTAAGGTTTCTGGTGTTGTCATTCTGCCAAGGTTGTAATAGTCGGGCCTGACATTTTGTGTAGTGAGAGGAGCAAGAGAGTCCAGTGAGGATGAAAGTGGACTGTTGTAGATAGAGGTGGACAGGTCGGGGCAGGACAGGGGTGAGATTTTGTCATGGAGGTGGTCAGTTGTAGAGTAGAAAAGAGAAGGAATAAAGTGGCGAAGGTTTTTTGCAGGTAATAGTTTTCTGCTTGGTGAGACAGGAGACAGGCACATTGTGAAAGTGATGAGGTTGTGGTCAGAGAGAGGATATACAGATATACAGTATCTCACAAAAGTGAGTACATCCCTCATATATTTGTGAATATTTTATTATATCTTTTCATGCGACAACACTGAAGAAATTATACTTTGCTACAATGTAAAGTAGTGAGTATACAGCTTGTATAACAGTGTCAATATGCTGTCCTCTCAAAATAACTCAACACACAGCCATTAATGTCTAAACCACTGGCAACAAAAACGAGTACACCTCTAAGTGATAATGTCCAAATTGGGCCCAATTAGCCATTTTCCCTCTCCGATGTCATGTGACTCGTTTGTGTTACAAGGTCTCAGGTGTGAATGGGGAGCAGATGTGTTAAATTTGGTGTTATAGCTCTCACTCTCTCATACTGGTCACTGGAAGTTCAACATGGGTACAACTTGAAGGTCACTGGTCATACTCTCTCACTCTCGATATTGTGGTTTAAATTGTGTAGACGAGGGG
>BLSH010016179.1:2001578-2026964 GCA_018402905.1 Glandirana rugosa | reverse complement strand
CCCCACCCGACATATGGGAGGGCTTATCCTCCGCTTTTCCGGGCTTACGTTGCCAGGTTCTCTTACCAGACCCAGCCGGGGCCTTACCGGACTTGGAACCCGCCCCGGCTGTACCTGAGGCACGAAAATACTTCTTCTGCCCAGAAAAAGAGGGACCCTGTCATCGGCGAAAGTCCCGCCGTTTGGGTTCCTGAAGAAAAAGACTCTTCCCCCCCGTGAAATCTTTAATGATTTCGTCCAGCTGTGGTCCAAACAAACGACCCCCCTGGAAGGGAAGGTCAGTGAGACGTTTTTAGACGCCTGATCACCCGACCAAGACCTCAGCCACAACACCCGTCTGATGATAATAGCAAAAGCTGAAATTTTTGACAGCATGTCATGATGTCCAGCAGGGAGTCGCACAGATAATGGAGGCCTTCCACCGCGTGTTGCACTTTATGCAACTCATGCTGTGCACAATTGCAATTCCAATTTTTGCACACTGAGGAGAGGCACTCAGAAAGGGACTGCGCTGACATTGCTGAGGCCAAGGCTGGCCGCATAGCAAAACCTGCCACCTGAAAAATAGCCTTAGACACCATTTCCGTGCGGCGATCCACCGCATCCTTAAAAGAGGGCGAGCCCTCCACAGGAAGGGTGGTAGCCTTATTAGACGGGCCACCGGTGGGTCCACCGAAGGGGAAGCCCACCGTGTTAGGAAAGCATCCTCAAAGGGATAGCGCACTGCAAAACGCTTAGGCAAAGTGAAGGAGTTTTTTGGGGGAACCCCATTCCTTAAAAACAGCCCGTTCAAAAAATTGAACATAGGGAAAAGCCCTAGGGGACTTAGGAGGCTTCATAGACCCACAGACATAAGTGGATGTCTGCGCCTCCTCAGGCTGAGCAAGGCACAGAGCCTGGCGAATGTTAGTAATAAGGGCCGCTACAATTGCCTTGTCGCGCGCCACTAAGGCCCCCTGGTCCTCTTCAGTATCTGAAAGGACCAATTCACCCTCAGAGAGTTCCACGGGGGTCCCCATGGCAACCGAGGCAACCCCATGATCTGAATCCTCACCTGAGGAGACATGGGGGGCCAAACGCTTAGCGGCCGTAGCAGTAACTCTTGGAATGAATTCCACAAAAAGAGCCCGCAAGAGGTCCAAAGTGACCGCAGGGGCTTGTGCGGAGCGCTGCTCTGCTGTCTCCATCTCAGAGGGCGCTGCAGGGTCCATAGCCACCGCGTCGCCGTCCCCAGACATAGGCCTGAATGGGACCCCCCCCCCACGTATCACCACCACCACCTAAGACCACCCAGGGAGCCTGGGAGGACAAGCCCACAAAAAACAACACCCCAAGGAGCCAGCCAAACCTGGTGCTTCTAGCCCTGTAGCCTGTCAGCACTGTGAGAGAAAAAAGGCGCTCCTGAGGACTGTATCACACATGCAGCTGCGCTTCTCTGAGGAGAAATGCACAGGGTGTAATACCAAAAACCGCCACCGGGGAGAAAATGGCGCTCATGCAGCATGAACCAGCCGCCGCAAAACTGTTTAAAAAATGCGCGAACTAACGTTCCCCAGTGATTCAGTACATGTCCCAGGGCCCTTAAAGTCACAGCGCGAAGCAGACCAGGGGGGGCGGAGGTGGGGGGTGGGGGGAGGGAGGGTGCAAGCAATAAATAAGTGCCCCCCTGACAGGGAAAACGCTACCACCAATTAAATACTACCCCGGATGTCGCCCCCCCTAAGGGCGGGGGAGGGGTCCACTCACCAGTCCGACGGGCGTTGCGGGTAGCCACCCGAAGCAGACTTACCCCCTTGTCCCGGGAAGGATTGCTGCTGGCCAAGGCCACTGGAAAGGCAAAAGCCAGACACTGGGCACAAGTAGCAACAGCCACAGGCCGCCCGCACGGAACGGGCCCTGAGCGACGCTGCCCTGACAATTTTAGGGTAGGTCGTCATGAGGTGGCCGGTCAGGGCAAAGCTTTGAATTCGTGATATCCTCTCTATGCCAAGACCGGCTACTTGATAGAAGTCTTCATCTTCTTCAGAAAGAAAAAATTACATGCAGAAAAAAACGCAGGTCCCAAAAGGGAACCCAAACTGAATGCTATTGGCCAGCAGGGGGTTTTATAGGCTCAGGTGAGGACGGCCCCCATGGGAGAGGCCAGCCTATCCCTGATGCTTTTGCATCTGTTTTGCCTAGTCACTCATGATAGGACGACATAAAACCCACGTGTCATTTAAGAAGAGCTGCGTCTGTCAGTGAACGCAAGAGAAATAAATCCTTTTTCAAATTTCTTTCACATGTGCTTGGGTATTCAAAATGAACTAAGGTTCACCTTATTTACCATCATTCATTTTGCTAAGTGAACAGCCTTTACTCTTTTACTAAATCAACTAAAAGTGATCATAGTTCCCCTGTAAGCTATAGCACAATAAGGTACCATTCTTATTGAATTCAGTAAGAAATTCCCTTTTCCTCAAGCAAAGCAGAGAGACAATTGACTATGCTTAATTTTTGATGAAGTAGTCCTTGAAATGTCTGCCATCTGCTGGCTTACTTTAGTAATTGTGAAGATTACATTTTGTTGCAGCTTAGTTGATGAAATCAATGGCATTCATTCATTGTAAGAGCAGAAAATAACAATTGCAAAACATATTTGTATAGGAAAAACTCTCTGTAAGGGGATATATCCTCATAATTAGGAGATCAATGCATTTCCTAAGGCCTTTGTGTTCCCCTTTGTCATTCTTTGATTGTTCAGAGTCTTACGAAAAATGACAGCACAAATCATGCCTTAACCGAATATAAGCACCAGCCAAATGTTTTCATGAAGAGAGATTTCACAACCAGAGGGAGCAACCATATGAATTCAGCTGAAGCTTTAATTAAACCAGAGCGGCAGGAACTGCCTAACTGTGGAGCAATTTCTACTTCAGCTGCATGAGGTACTCACATAGCTGCCAGCGCTGACACTTCTCACTTTAATGAGTTTTGATTAGATCGATAAATAAAAGTTTTCTGCTATGAATTAACGGATAGAAATCAACATTTTATGGTTTTAATAAAAAGCTGTTGCTTGCCAATTGCGCTAACACGCATTCTTCTTCTGAACAGTGGCAAAGGAATTTTCTGCAGAAAGACGCTGTTTCTTTGCACAAAGGTGTCGAATTAAGAGACAATAAAAACAAAGTAAACAATCTTTAATCCATAGACAGCAAATTTAAAATGTTAATCAGAAAATAAAAAAAATAAAGAGTCCTTATTAGTTTAACAATTGAAAACGTTTGGGGGAAGCTTCAAGGATTCACAACAGAATGGAGTGGTGCCATTTACAGTGACATCACAGGGACAGTTAGCCCCAATCACTTGTAGTTAGGGACAAGAATAACTGACAGTTTTGAAGTTTTTGCGGGACATTTTAGTGAAATTTGCCATTTGGAGAAATGAATTGTAGTCAATGGAAAAGGAAACATTAAGATGTTTTTTAGCAGCGTTAAATGGTACAATAGTTTGCACATGCTTGTCCTTCACCGGTGCTGTGCCTTTGGGGGTCTGTGCCTGCCTTGTCGCACCCGTGTTGACGATGGTGTGGGGTGGGGCGGGAAACCAATTGTATTTGTTACCATCAGAGGACATTAATACTAATTGAACTTATTTACACATTCAATGAATGATCCTGCCTCGGCTCTAATATCAATACTTATACCTTTTTTTGTACTTGTTGCACTTTCTGTAAAATTCAATACAATTTCATTATAAAATATAAACGGTGCAATAGTCTTTAACCACTTCCCGCCTGCCATATAGCAGAATGACGGCTGGGAAGTGGTTTCATTACCCTGACTGGGCATCATATGATGTCCAGCAGGATAAGCCGCAAGCGCACGCCTGCAGGGGTGCTCATTGCGGTGATCGGTGGTGTGGTGTGTCAGTCTGACACACCGCACCACCGATCTAGGTAAAGAGCCTCAGACGTAGGCTCTTTACCATGTGAACAGCTGTGTCCCATCACAGCTGATCACAGTGTAAACAGGAAGAGTAATTTATTGGCTGTTCCTCCATTTGCACTGACATGTGCTAGTAGAGGAGAGCCGATCGGCTGCTCTCCTGACAGGGGGATCTGCGCTGATGACCAGCGCATTGATTATCAGTTCAGATCCATCGAGGATGCCCACTGGAGACCACCATGGATGCCCACTGGAGGAAGGGAGGGGTGTTGAGGGGAGGGGAGGTCTTCAGAAACCAAATAAGGGGGTAAGCAGGAGAGTGAGAGTAGTACCTCTGTGAATAGGCAGTCAATACTAGTCAAAGAGTAAGATTCCTAGCGTTAACCCATGCTGACCCAGTCTTCCCAAATTTCTGGGGGCAGTTACCACCCATATACGTAAGCCGGTAGAGGGGTACCACTATTTAATCTGTTCAAACCACCAACATAAAGTCACAAGCACCGCCGTCCAATAATACCATTTGAAGCAAGGTAGGGCCAGGCCTCCCCCAGTCAAAGGGAGTTATAAAGTGGTCCTAGCTAACCTTGAGTTAGATCCCGCCCATATAAATAAGGTGATAGCTTGGTCGAGTTTTGAAAAGAAGGCATCAGGTATCGGCACTGGAGTACGTCTAAACACATACAGAAATTTTGGGAGGTAAGACATCTTGATGAGTTTCACACTGCCAACCGTGTGAAAGGCAAAGTTTTCCAAATCAAGCATTTTTTAAGAAAACTAGTTAAAACTGGATATAAGTTATCATCTAGGTATGCCCACAAATCTCTTTGGATGTGGACCCCTAAATACTTAAAGTGGGATACCCATGCAAGAGGCGCTGGAAGAGTCGGAGGGGGTGCTGTCGAACAGAAACAATATTGATTTATCCCAATTTAATTTAATACCGGAATAGACACCAAAGGTATTGATAATACTCAGGGCAGCAGTCAGTGACTGTTGGGCATCACTCAAGTATAAAAGAGTGTCATCAGAATACAGTGACACCTTCTCCATCAAGGGTTCAACTGGTATGCCTTGCATATTGGGGGATGCTCTAATTAGTATCTCAAGGGGCTCAAGGGCCAAGGCGAAGAGGCACGGTGAGAGGGGGCATTCCTGTCTGGTACCTCGACGGAGTGGGAACCACTCAGACAAGATGTTATTTGCCCTTACTCTAGCTGTGGGAGCTGAATAGCATTGTTGAACCCAGGAGATAAAATTCGGGCCACAGCCAAATTTACTTAGTACCAACCACAGATAATCCCAGTCCACCGAGTCAAAAGCCTTTTGAGCATCCAGAGAGGCCACCACCCCTGGGGCACCAGATCGCCCTGCATGACCAATGATGGAAAACAATCTGCATAGATTAATGTTCGTCCCCTTCCCTGACATAAATCCTGTTTAATCACCATGGATCAGGGAAAATTTTAATTTGTTAAGATGGGAAGCTAAGACTTCGGTGAATATTTTTGCATCTACGTTTAAGAGGGAAATGGGGATGTACGAGTAGCAAAGCTCTAGATCCTTGCCTAGCTTTGGGACCACCACTATAACAGCCCACAACATAGACGCTGGAAGAGAGGCTGCATCAAAAGGACATCAGGACCTCCTGGAGTTTCTCCATTAGGGGGTCGCTATATGTTTTAAAGAACTCCGAGGGGAGACCATCCTCCCCGACGTCTTCCCCTCCTGCAAGGAACACATGGCTCTCTGTATCTCCTTCAGGGTTATCGGAGCATCAAGCATCTGTTGTGACTGATCCATAAGAACCGGGAAATCAACAGCTTCTAAATAGGAGCTCAACCCCTCAGGGTCCTGAGCATATGTAGAGGAGTACAGGCTAATATAGTAGCCTGCAAAACGTGCATTAATCCCCTCTGGGTTTGTCACTAAATCCCTATCAGAGTCTCTAATGGTGGGAATTTGTGTAGATTTAGCCTGTTCCCTAAACAATCAAGACAGCAGGCGTCCAGTTCTCTCTCACTGCTCGAAAATCCTCTGGGATTGGTACAGCAACTGTTTTTTAGCATCCTCCACTCAAAGGAGCATCACTTCCCACAGAACTACTTGTAATTCCCAATACATCCGTCTGTCTCCTGTCTCCAAATATCTAACCTCGAGTTCCCCAGAACAGGTCTCTGCTGAGGGCAGGGACTCTGCAGATTGTCTATGTGCCGCCCTGATAGTTGTTTGACACGTTTAATACTGGCTTTGTACGTGGGCCTTAAAGGCTTCCCACACCACCTCAGGACTGGCTGTATTCAGGTTGTGCAACCAGTATAAAATAAAAAAGAATCACTGCGCTACTCAATACAATGAGACCAGCAGCAAACACTACAATTAGACAAATTGTGTAAAAATTGGAAAGATATTCAAGTGTAGTGCTAATCGATAATTATATGTGAAAATACCAGAAATGTGCAAATATGCAAACAGTATGAATTATATATATATAACACCTTAACTGTGCAAATGAATCATCTAGTGATAAGGTGCCAAGTGCAAAAAACAATGTAGAAGTCCATATATAGTTTATATAGGTTAAGGCCATATATTAATCAATCCAAAAATGTGAATAATGCTAAAAATAATGATAACCCATGAAGAAAAATTAGTCCAAAAAGTAGATCACAAAAAGATGAATAGAGTTCGATGATACAGTTGAAGATATACTCGACATTCAAAGGAGGTTAGCCATCATCAAATAGGGAAACATTATAGACTGTATATCCAACACCGATTAGAGCGATTGCGTACTCTTACCTGACTGTGTGGACCCGATCTTAGCGGCAAGGAGTCAAACAGGTCTGGAATTGAGAATGTAGTCGCTGACAGGAGACAACATATGGGGTTACCTTCCGCCCTACCTCCTCATCAGATAACACCATTTATAAAAGAAAAAAGCCTCCACATAGTGTAAAACCATAAGCTACGAATTTATTGTAAAAGTAGAACACTTACATCAATGATGACATAAACAGGCAGGAAACAGTATGCGATCACAGATGAATCCAAAAAGCGCAATAACATGGAGCTAGCTCAATCCAACCCAACTGATTTTGTTCAATAGAACATCATATGAAGCATGATCTCATGCCCCAGATGATGTTCTATTGAACGAAACTGGTCGGGTTGGATTGAGCTAGCTCCATATTATTGCGCTTTTTGGATGTATAGCTGGAGGTGACCCCAGCTGACTACATTCTTGATTTCACTCCTGTTTGACTCCTTGACGCTGGCATTGGGTCCACACAGTCTGGTAAGAGTACTCAATCTCTTTAATTGGTGGTGGATATACAGTCTATAATGTTTCCCTATTTGATGATGGCTAACCTCCTTTGAATGTCGAGTACATCTTCAATGTATATAACTCTATTCAGCTTTATGTGATCTACTTTTTGGACAAATTTTTCTTCATGGGTTATCATTATTTTATGCAACCAGTAGTCAAGTATAGCCCCAGTCATGATGGGTTCAACCGACCATCAGAAATCGAATAGCAGGATAAGCGTCACATACAATGCTGTGTGTCCACTGACATGCAAATCCACACCAGCATGGGAGCATGGTCTGATATCCCTCATGGGAGTATAGATATCTCCTGCACCCTGGCCAGAACTGGGTTGCTGACATAAACAAAGTCTATTCTAGACATAGTAGCATAAGTAGCAGAGTGGCAAGTATAATTCTTAAGGTGTGGGTATTTCCAATGCCAAACATCTATAAAATTAAACATAGAGGCCCATTTTGACAATGGAGATTCTGTGCTCGTATCCAGGGTATCCTTATCTAGACATGGACGTGGAGACATATTAAAATATCCTACGAGAATGATACTATTGGTCGAGAAGGCAGCAAGCAATTGAGTCAACCTGATAAGTAATCCAATGTTAGCAGGCGGTGGGATATACAGGCCCACTACTATCATGGGAGCATTGACAATAATCGCATGTAATAGTACAAACTTGCCCTCTGGGTCCAGATGCAAATCCAGGAGCATAAAGGGTAGGGACTTATGAATTAATACGCTCACCCCCAAGGTGTAGGAGGAGTATGTAGCGTGGTAATAATGGCCCACCCAGGCTTTAAGACTCAAAACCCTGCTCCCAGTCAAATGTGTCTCCTGTAGAATACAGATAACCGGGTGGTAGGATTTCAAATAATTAAACACTAGGGATATTTTAATTTCGGAATTTAACTCCCGGACATTCCAGGAAAGTATAGTTAAAGGGACTATAAGGGGGGATGTACAATTAAAGCTCCTCTGTTAGGGATAGCATCCGGAGCCACAAGGACACAATCATGTATCTTATAGATCAAGAATGCACTCATCATCAAAGCGGTCAGTACAATATACAGTACATGTTAGAAAGCACGTTGCTTCTGAGAACGTAGAAAGAAAAAAAAAAAACAGAAAACCATAAACCAAGAACAAAACCTCTCCTATCTCTCCCCCCCCCCCCCCCCCCCCACACACAGCCATAACACACAGACTGCAGTTTGTACCCAAACCTAAACATGGTCAAAAACCAATCAACCAATCAGGGTCATAAACAGAGCACAACTTTCCACTTGTGAAAGTAGTGTTCAAGTCAGATGAAGGTTTATTACAGATCAGGGGGGATATAAACAACAAGCTGTAGCTGGGGGCACCATCTTAAAACATATTAGAACAAAATACCATATCATATAGTCACCAATATGGGCAACAGCTGTAACAGTAGTTAATACAAAATGGTGGCTGTTAAAGTGGAAGGAATGGAACATATCCAGCTGCATAGTCACAAGCAGGTAAGTATGGCTCCCAGGCAGACCAGAGCCCTGGGTCAGAGCCCAGAAATCCACGGTGTTCCCAGGATCTAAACACCCGACCGTAGCCGGGGGGCACCATATTATAATAAGTTACCGTAGCAAGAAGTTACCAATATGAACTCCATCGTTAACAGTAGAATACAAAGAAGGCTAGTTGTTAGAATGGCAGGAATAGAATGCATCCAACCTCTTATGAACAAGTGGGTAGTCATATACTTCAACAGGCCAGAACCCTGGCTCAGAGCGCAAATAACCATGGCAGTCCCCCCTGTGGGGTCCAGAGTAGCAATCCCAACCAGACAGGTAAGTGTTATAACAAAATAAATACAGCTAGGATGCCATAACAGGCACATAGAAAGGCACAGAGGATAAGCAGTCCTTACTGAAGTAATCGCTCTTTCCCAAGAAGGGCAGTAGTGTAAATCAACTCAAATCAAACAGAGGCTCCCTGTAAAGGCCTGAAACAAAGCAGAAAGCAGAGGTATAAGGTTACAATCTTTGGCAGTGTGTTGAGCTACTGCATGGCCTCCTCCGGTACAGTGAAGAAGCGGACAGATTCCCCGTCCTGTATGCGCAGTCGGGCTGGGAACAGCATGCTATATTTTAGGCCTCTGTGGTGGAGGGCTGGCTTCACAGCATCAAACGACTTGCGTTGTTTCTGTGTATCCACAGAAATATCCGGGAAGATCATAAGCCTAGTTGCCTCAAATTCAATATTATCCATCTTGCGGGCCTCTTGCAGGATTAAATCCCAATCCCCAAAAGTTTAATAAGTGAAAAATAAAAGTGCGGGCCGCCACCCCCCCGAGGAGGGGGCTCTGGTGGGTGGCATGCGGTGGGCCCCCTTCACCACAAAGAAGGGGGAGAAAGCGGCCTGTGGGAACAGAAATCTCAGCAGGCATTCAGTAAAGGCCATTGGGTCATTACCTTCTGCAACCCCAGGATATTGAGGTTTTTTTGTCGGTTACGAAAGGCCTGAAACAAAGCAGAAAGCAGGGGAATAACTTTACAATCTTGGCAGTGTGTTGAGCCACTGCATGGCCTCCTATGGTACAGTGAAGAAGCTGAAGGATTCCCCGTCCTGTATACGCAGTCGGGCTGGGAACAACATGCTTTTAGGCCCCTGTGGCGGGGGGCTGGCTTCACAGTATCAAATGACTTGCGTTGTTTCTGTGTCCACAGAAATATCCGGGAAGATCATAAGCCCAGTCAGTCGCCTCAAATTGGATATAATCCATCTGTCGGACCTCTCGCAGGATTAAATCCCAATCCCTAAGAGTTTAATAAGTAAAAAAATAAAAGTGCGGGCCAGCACCCCGGGTGGGGGGGGGGGGGGCTCTGGTGAGTGGCATGCGGTGGGCCCCCTCCACCGGAAAGAAGGGGGAGAGAGAGCAGCCTGTGGGAACAGAGATCTCAGCAGGCATTCAGTAAAGGCCATTGGGTCATTACCTTCTGCACTCTCCGGTAACCCCAGGATATGGAGGTTGTTTTGTCGGTAACGAATCTTGGCAGTTTCAGCTCTAGATTCAAGAGCCTTTACTTTGGTCTGTAGCGTGTGCAGGCAGGCTGTATGGCCACAGAGCATATCCTCAGAATCGCCAATCCATCTCTCAGCCTCCTCGGATCTTATCTATGTCCCTCCTCAGGAGACCCACATCGACCTGCAGAGAGTCAATCTTGTTGGTAAGTGTGTTTTGGCATCCCATAATGGCTTGCATAAGTGCAGTAAAGTTGGCTTGCTCAGTAAGAGCTGGTGTTCTATCAAAATAGCCAATTCATCGAGATCTCCAATCATGGCACGCCCGGTTACTGTAAAGCATCAATAATTGGAGATTTAGAAGAGTTGCTGTTTTGACACAACAATGGCAAGCATGTACATTCCAGTACACAAAGAGTTTGCTGTTTTGACAGAACAGCGGCTAAGGAGGAAAAAGTTGTCGCTGCCTTGGCGGCGGCCATGTTGTTGGTTAGTATCAGGCGGACTAACAATCTCCGCTCATAATATCATGTACCAGAGTATACATGCTTGCCGGTGTTGTGTCAAAATAGCAACTCATCTAAATCTCCAGTTACTGACGCTTTACAGTAAGTGACCTGATTGGAGATCTCAATGAATTGGCTATTTTGACAGAACACTGGCTCTGAATCCTCCCTTTGGGTCGCCATGTTGCCGGAGTCTGCCACGTGGGCGCCCGCTGGATTAAACCACTGCTGTACTGTGCCGCCAAGATTCGAATTGGTGACAGCCTCTGTTCATCATTCGTTAGGGGATCAGAGGATTTTTGATATTATGATCTAAGGCTTATGTTATCCTACACATATGTTAGCTGCTGATTAATTGTAACACTTTTTACACAGCCAATTGCACTGTATCTTTTGTTCACTAGTTTTATTTTACTGACAGAGTCGCGTCAAGGGATGCATATGTTAAAAGAAAGTTATCTTTTTATTTAAGCAGACTGGTGATCCCACTGCAAAAACCAAGATACTGGGGTTGATTTACCAAAGGTGGATGAGCTGTTCACTTTGCAAGGGAATGTTCCCTTGCCTATTGAATATGGCAAAAAATCCCTTTGCAAAGAATACCCAATGATATGCAAGGGGAATAAAAAAAAATATGTATTTTTGCTCGCACATGATTTGATACTAGAAGTCAGCAGAGCTTCACCTCATTCACTTAGCTAAGGGAAAATTACCTTACAAAGTTAGAATTCCCTTGCACAGGAGATTAGTGACTAGCATTTCTGCTTTCCAGCACTAGGGTAATCAGTTTGTATCCTAGCATGACACCACCTGTATGGAGTGTGCATATTCTCCCTGTTCTTGCCTGGGTTTCCTCTGAATACCCTGGTTTCCTCCCTCACTCAAAAGCTAAAAAAAAAAAAGCTAATTGGCTCATGTCTAAATTGGCCCTAGTATAAGTATGGATGCATGTGAGGGGTGAATCTTGGACTTAAAGTGATTGTAAACAATCAACTTGTAAAACAACTCATTCGGTTTAAAATAGAAATGAAATGTAAAACATTTGTGTATAATTATAAAAAAATATTTTATAAATACCTCCCCCCTCTTTAATAAGTGATCACATTCCAAAGAAACATAGAAAAGTGACAGCAGAAAAAGACTGAGTAGTCCATCGAGTCTGATCTTTTTTTTGTTTGTTTTCCCATTAACCTCATTGTCTGACTATAGATTTATGTTTATCCCAAGCATGTTTGAAGCCATTTACTGTTGACTGTCTCACAACCTCTGTTGGTAGTTTATTCCAATCATCAACCACCCTTTCAGTAAAATAATACTTTCTAAGATTAGTTTTGAATTTCCCCCCAGTTAGTTTGAGGTCATGTCCCCGTGTTCTTGATTTTGGTTTCATATTGAAAAGACTTCCCTCCTGAACCTTATTCACCCCCTTGATGTATTTAAAGGTTTCAATCATGTCTCCCCTCTCCCTTCTTTCCTCCAGACTGTACATATTAAGTTCCTGAAGTCGCTCTTGATATGTTTTATCCCCCAGACCTTTCACCATTTTTGTCACGCATCTCTGAACTCGTTCTATCTTATCAATATCTTTTTGTAAGTGTGGTCTCCAGAACTGGACACAGTATTCTAAGTGAGGTCTCACTAAAGATCTATATAGAGGAATCAGAACCTCCTTCCTCCTGCTGGTGATCCCTCTACTGATACATCCCAGAATTCTATTTGCTTTTCCCACTGCCTGGTCACACTGCTCATTTTGCAATCATCTGAAATAAGCACCCCCAAATCTTTTTCTTCTGTAGTGCTGGCTAACACTGTACCCCCAATGTTGTACTCTCTAAAGGGATTCTTTTTCCCCTAGGTGCATTATTTTACATTTAGAAATATTGAACTGCAGTCTCCACTGTTTTTACCGATTTTCCAGCAATGCCAAATCATGTTCCATGTTACAGACACCTGCAGGGATATCAACCCTATTACACACCTTTGTATCATCAGCAAACAGAGGGGGGTGGGTTGGGGGGGGGGAGCGGGCTGAGTTCCCAGCAAAGCTAGAGACCTGACCACGATGTGCTCACCTGGTTAGTGTGGTCAGTTTTTTTTAAAATATATAATCTTTATTTTATTTTACATTTTAAACCATACAAAACAGTGAACAGAAAAAAATGGTAAGGGGAAAGGGAAGGCAAAATTCACCTCAAGGACAGATACTGATATCGGTAGCACAATAAGTCATTACACCATGACTATAACTATTACTATCACGAGTCCATCTCAAATGGACAGTATGATACAATTTTTTCACATTTTTTCTGTGTGCTCATTCATGTGCTCTAGCGCACAGGAGCACAGTACTGTGATCACACTGTCCAATGGACAGTGCAAAAAAAGGAAAGAAGGTACAGAGCCAATGATGGTGGCTCTGTATCATCTGATCGCTGTGACCAATAACAGCATCACACAATGTAAACAATAGCTGCAGTTAGCAGAAGGCTTTCACTTTCGGTGTGCAAGAGGAAAATAGCTTCCTGATCACTGGTGTAAACTAGTACCAGTGTCATCCAGTACCAGAAACAGTGTAATCCAGTACCAGTACTCCTTCATCCCTCCACGGTATATATCAGGGATATGCAATTAGCGGACCTCCAGATGTTGCAGAACTAAAAGTTCCATGAGGCATAGCAAGACTCTGACAGCCACAAGCATGACACCCAGAGGCAGAGGCATGTTTTGCAACAGCTGGACGTCCGCTAATTGCATGTCCCTGCTATATATCATCTCCATCCTGTCTCTGATCTGACCTATATATTAACCCCTTACCTCCTGAATCCTGCGCATCTACCCAGTACCCTTTCATTTTCATCTTCTCACTGTATGTGACCTGTAAATTTACCCCTTCAGCTCTCCTGGTCCATCCGTATATGACCTATATCTAATGCACCACTATTTAGCTCCATGTTTTAACCCACTCAATACTAGCATGTTTCTTCATTTCCAAAAACTTGTGGCACAAAATGAGATCTCTTTGACTTGTCTACTTTCCAGAAAGCGGTCCTTTTTTGGGGGGGGGTCTACTTTCCTGGTATTATTATTATTTTTTGCTATGAAAAAAAAAACAACAGTGGTTATTACATACCACCAAAAGTGGTAGCTGCCTTACCCTGGGACTCAGTAAACTAGACTGAGGCAGCTAAGAGCATGTGTTTGGTTGCTCTAAAAGACTGCAAAAAGGACGCTTTGGAGTTACTTGAATATCCACCTTCTTGGAATTGGTGTGGTCCCAACCTTGGGAGAGCTGCTGAGACGATTTGCGCCACCCAATCACGCATTAGAGAGGATACTGCTGTCCACCTATTGAGGTCCTTTTTCATGCTGGTTTCTTACCAGCTTCTGGTAAGCACATATATTTTTTGGTAGAGGATTTCACTTGTTGATCTACTTGGGCACTCGTCACTTTATTTGTTGCTATTCATTTGGACACTTTTTTACTGTGCACATTTTGTAGCCTTATCAATATTGTCAAATGAATAAAGGAAATTGTTCCCTAAGCCAGCGCAAAACTTATTCTGATGGAGTTGCTGGTGTGTATGGGTTTTGCCGAAAAAGGTTCATATTCAAAAATGCAGGGGACGCGCCGAGCGCTCCACCTGCGCTCCAGACAAGCGGAAGTGATGTTCGGTTGTCACGTTGCCCAACGGCGTTTTGTCAGGTAGACTGACGTCATCAGGGGTCACGTGACTTCCGAACGTCTCCTCCGTCTATATATACACAAGCCGCTCGTAGATGCCCGCCGATCACCTGGGACCTGCATTTTTGAATCTGCCTGTCAACTTTTAAACTTTTTAATAAACACCACAATGTACTTCACGATGCAAGCCTCCTTGATTTTTGCATGAGCTGAGTGGACCTCGCATTGCAGAACCGTGGAACCCCTACTTACCTATAAGCACTTCTGATCTCTGTGATGGGGATCTGGTAAGTAGGCATTTGTGTTGATTTTCACTGGTGGAGGATTGCACAAGCACCTTATCTGAGACCTGGATTAATGCTATTCTGGCAACTTATTGGAGATTGCTTACCCTGCATCTGATACAAACTTTGCCATTTTGCACATTGAGTTGGACTTTATTTGTTTGCCAATCTACACATTTATTATTTTATTATTTTTGATTCACCAAAAAAGTTTTTTAATTTATAACTTGGTATATTGCATATGAACAACAAAAGAAAGCTTTCCTGAGCGTGCCACCGTCCCAAAATGACAAACACAAAAAGGAATGTGTAGCCTATAGACCCTGACCCATTATGTATATATGTGTTCACCTTGATTTCATTTTTTAACTTGTAAAGCATCTTGCTTTTTTAAATGTTGTAATAAAAGTATATTTTTACAAATTTCTAGTGGTTATCTTGTGGTGTGCCTTTAAACGTCCACCTACGTGGGGTACCCCCAAATTCCTTTTTGTGTTGGTATATTGCATATGTTATCAGGAATCACAGTGGATATTCTTTTGTGATGCATGTCAAGTTTGAAATCATACTGACCCCTAGGGGTCAGTTCTATTAATGCACTTCATATATATATATGTATATATATATTTTGTTTATACAAGCACTTTAGTGATTTAGTGTTTATATATTACCACTGAATTATGCACTTTATTTATACTTTTATGCAAAGTGTTGGTACCCCACATTAGTGGGTAAGCCTAAGAGCGCGGTTAACGCAGACATTATCAATATGGTCGGTTGGACTAATACACCTGCACGTTGGCTACCAATTCTCCTGGTTCACAATCACTTGGAATTATTAGTGTGTATGAGACCCATTGATGTACACTGTTATTTGAACTTTTTTTATCAATGTTATCATGTTGCTAATCTGTTCTGAATTTATATACACTTTTTTGCTTTATTCTATATTGTTTACTATTACTGCGACACTTTAGTCTGTATATATATTGGATCTTTTGCAATATTTGTTATTAATCCATTCCACATCTTATCTATTTTATTAATTTGATGTTTACACTTTTTCCTGAGTAGCGCCGCATTTTATATCCTAATTGTATTACTACACTGCAGCAGAGAAAATTCAAGTCACCAGGTTGGCTGTACTGTGTGGCAGAGCCATCTATCCCTGTAAACAATGGAGAAAAATACAAATCCTTTGGCAGGTAAAACTCCCTTATATGTATTTCATCTGTGTAGTTGGTGGTTTGTTCAGAGTTCAGCTTTGAGCATAAAATCAATCTAAGCAATTGGATGCATACACAAGACTTGGAGCAGATCTATCACCAATAGTGTTTAGTTTCAAGGATATGTTTTGTATTGATGACATCTTTACAATGTACATTACTGAGTCACATTCCTTCATTCTGTTCTGAGGGTAACATGATTTCTAGAAATAGTGTAAGAAATGACCTAAAACAAAAATTGCTATAAAATCCTCACTGGCTTAAAGCTAAAACTCTGATAAAACATTTGATGAAGAAAGAAGAAAAAAAAATGGCCTGAAATTAATAACCATGAATAGGAGAACTTACATACTATTTCAAAGCAATTTATTTATTTTTTTCTAAAATTGCCTTTGAAGTTCACCAATTTGTCTGCTGCATTTATAGCTATATACAATTGCTGTTACCATTTGCTGTTCCTTTCAATAAGAGAAAGTTAATAATTTTAAAAGAAGGGAAAAAGTTGGATGAAAAACCTTTGCATGCTTTAATAAAAAAGATAAAATTGACATAATGGAAACAACTTTTAAGCTAATTGAACCACTCCTGTGCATGTTTAGAAATCAATCCATCAAACCATTCTTTTGCAATGGCTGAATGTTACTTACTCTCTAAACGGCTTTGAATTAAACGAGTGATCTAATATATGTATTAAATATAGAAATGTTCTGTTAAAAAATGTTACTTTGTGCTTGTAAATGTACATACGGCCAGTGTAACCCAGGTTTAATCTCAAATTGTTTTGCTATTATATAGAGACTTGGCTTATTGTAAGTAAAACTCAGAGCTGTCCTTGACCTGGATGGTCTCTTTTTCAAATCTTTTCTTAGCCTCACACAGCAAATTACCATGATGCAGCCAAACCTGGTGTATTGTGGTGCCATTGCTTTTGAGTGGCACCCCACAACATATAGCCAGTGGACAACAACACATGGACATTTTAGAGCAGCACAATGCACAGACATTTTTAATTTTTCTTGCACGACTGGGTAATCACAGTGAACACCTGGGGGTTATTTACTAAAACTTAAGTGCAAAATCTGGTGCAACCCTGCATATAAATCAATCAGCTTCCAGATTTTAATGCCAAAGTTTAATTGAACAAACCTGAAGTTAGAAGGTGATTGGCTGCCATACTGTCGGGGCTGGGCTCAGCGCTCCCTTCTCAGAGCTCTAGTGCTCAGTTGTCAGTAAATTGCCAGCACTCTTCATTTCACAGTGATTCACCTGGTCTTCATTTCCTGCTCGTCAGCTAGCCCTGCTGGCTATTTAAAGCGGTTGTCTACCCATTGATTTAATAGTGTCAAAGAAGAGTTAATATTCCCAGCATGCCGGGAATGCTAGCTGTCTCCTCGATTGTGCATTCAACCAAACTAGCACACCACATCCAATGGGTGGCGTCATAAAGGATCACATGTGCAGCATCATGGCAGATGCAGATTAAACAGAGGCTAAGATGTCAGCTTCCTTAGCTGAAAATGATAGGAGAGTATACAACCACTTTAAATTGCCCTGATCAGATCTTCTGTGCATTCACCTGGTCAGCATATCTGGATACCCTCTGCTGTGTTTTCCTGTTAAAGGCTTTGCCTGGCTGACTTCCCTTCTGGTTCCTGATCCTGTTTGCTGCCTCTACTACACTGATCTCTGGATTCCTGTTTCACTGGCTTGTTCCGACTACCCGCTCTGGTTACTGAACCCTGGCTATGTTTTGACCATGTTTGCTCTGTTTGTACCATTTTACCATTTTATTAAAAAGTGTGATTTTTACTGCACGTCTGTCTCAGTCTGATTCATGGTTCCTGACACATACGCAGCTGCACTAGATTCTAAGTGCTCCAGCTTTAGTAGATCAACCCCAGTGTTACCTTATTTACTAACCACAGTGCTAATTTGCATTTCAAACTTAACTTTCACTTATATGATTACAATATAATTATTGAAGCCTTCCTAAAATGCTGAGAATGTCCTTATTCCTGACCTACAACAGTCCTGGGCATCATTTATTACACAAAGATGATTTTGTACATGAATTTGATCTTTATTTGTAATGTTCTTGGGTATAGGAATTGCAATGTATTTACTACATCTTGTTATAGCTTCAAATGAATGTTTCATAATAAATATAACTGGACGGGGTCTAGTTAGTAAGAGCATACAGACAGGTGATTAGGAAAGAGCGGTTTGTAATTACTTTTCAAAACCATAATGATCCACTTTAATTAGACAGGAATTTACTTAAGTGTTAATTAGAAAAGGTAGAGTTTAACCACAGCCTATATTTTCAGCTAAGGTAGTTGGCAATAGTTACAGCAACAATATGTAAAGTTGTAGCTAATACAAAATGCTTGAGGGCCAGTTCACACCATAGAAACGCAGTCTGGATGCGTTCCAGATGCTTTTCTGCATGTGCGTTTTTGGTGCGTTCCAGTGCGTTTTTTCCCTCTCTTTTTTCTTAACCTTAAGGGCCAGTTCTGGTGCATTTTTTACTCTTTCCGGTGTATTTTTGGTACATTCCGGTGCGTTTTTGATACGTTTTACTGCGGTCCAGTACAGTTCTGTACATAAAAAATGCAGCATGACCAATTTTTTCTTTCTTTCTATAACGCACTTGAACGGACTGCAGTGGTGTGACATTAATGTGATCAACTTTCCTTGCGTTTTTCATGCATAAAAAAAAAAAACACACTGCACCGCATCTGGTGTGAACTCGCCCTAAAGGATAGCCGTAGTTGAACATAAAGATGATGACTATTTTACAGCTCCCCTTACTATTCAAGACTCTACTACAGAAGAGTATGAGATCACCAGGAATAGGTAATGCCTGGCTAAGGAGCAAGAACGTCCTATTGGGAATCCTGCAGTATATGTGTCTCAGCACCTTTTTTAAATCCTGAGTCAGGATAAAAATATTGATACCAACTGCAGCCATTTGAAGAACAGACTAGTAAACAGACCTCCGGTCTACCCTCTTTGGAACTAGGAACTGGAGCAATAAATATAATATATAGCCACTAAAGATGAGTTACACTGTATACAGACATAAATGAAATCTAATCACTAAAATCTCATATAATGTTTAATGTATTAACATAATTTTAAAAGGAATTTTTGATATTTTTAAATCTATAGATTTCATTACAATAAAACCTGTTGATTCTGCCATAAGGGTAATTCGGGCACTTTTTGTTATAGTTGCAAGAAGATAGGGTGCTGACCCAGCTAGTGAATCTACAGAACAAAGTGTATGGCTATTTAGTGATTTCATAAACAAAACACACAAACACAAAAAACACGTGTATAACTAAAAAAATTGTAGTTATATGGTTAGGATTACAATTTTCAGTGAATATCTGCAATTATAAATACATGTTCCAATACTCCAGCAAATATATGTAACCCACAAGTCCTCTTTCTCAGTTTCAAAATTCTCAGTGATTAGTGCACACAAAAAGATAAATTAACGTGAAAAAACCTTGGTCCATATAAATTTGTTTCAAAGACTTCCAGCTCTAATCACCGGTGAAGTGATAAACAATGTATTTGAGAATCACACAGCAACCGCAGTGCTCCACCACACGTGTACAAACGCAGTATGCGCTTACCAGAAATATTCAGCCACAGAGTGACTACACAGCATGGGTAATAATGAAGCAGGGACTCAGGATCCAGCCAATACATCCAACAACGTTTCCTCCTCCCTTTCTCCTTTTTTAGATGTACCTCAAAAACAGCACAAGTGAAGAGCCGCAAAAAGAGATAGTGTAATATTGCTTCATTAAAAATAAATTAATTAAAAACAAGTGTACTGTGCTCACATGTAACAATTGGTATATCAGCCTTTCAGCAATAGGGTACAGCCTAGGAACCAATAGGTAGCCGCCTGTAGCGCTCACCCACCTCTCAGTGGTCCAATGCGCGACCTATTCTAAGTCCCGGCGGTCTCCTCTCACACGCTCCCTAAGTGTGCGACTCTGGCCACTACTTCAATGCATTTCAAGCATTCACTCGTCAGGAAGATTCACTAGCTGGGTCATTCTTGCAACTAACACATTTGTATAGCGTATCTGGTATCTAGGTGCTGCGACCAGACACTTATTATTATGTATATATGTGATGAAATTGTAAAACATTTGTTTTAATTTATTGATCTATTCAGGTGGCACATCCCTTTAATACTCTAATACTTTTTGTTATAGGCTGGCAACACTTTCTCCTTGCCTTTAATTTAAGCTCATCCTATCTCTTGGGCATCTGTTTTATTACTCATGCACAGGTGGTCGGCTCTTGTCACCATCAGAAAACCCAGGAACAAATATGGTTAAAACAAATATTTTGCTTTAAAAATTGACAAGTGTTTAATGACATACGGGGGGGAGGGATTTACTAAAAATGGAGAGTGAAAAATCTGGTACAGCATTACATGGAAACCAATCAGCTTCCAGGTTTTTTTTTTGTCAAAGCTTAATTGAACAAGCTGAAGTTAGAAGCTGATTGGCTACCATGCACAGCTGAACCCGATTTTGCACCCTCTAGTTTTAAAAAATCAACCCCACAGTGCTTAACCACTTCAATACTGGGCACTATCCCCCCTTCCCACCCAGACCAATTTTCAGCTTTCAGCGCTGTTGCATTTTGAATGACAATTGCACTGTACGGTTGTACCCATACAAAATTTTATAATTTTTTCCCACAAATAGAGCTTTCTTTTGATGGTATTTGATCACCACTGGGGTTTTTTATTTTTTGCGCTACAAATTAAAAACAGATTGAAAATGTTGAAAAAAAAGTTTCTTTGTTTCTGTTACAAAACTTTGTAAATAAGTATGTTTTCTCCTTCACTGATGGGCACTGATGAGGCTGCACTGATGGACACTGATGAGGTGGCACTGATAAGGCACTTATATGCAGCACTGATGGGCACTGATAGGCGGCACTGATATGCAGCACTGATGGGCACTGATAGGCGGCACTGATGGGCACTGATAGGCGGCACTGATATGCAGCACTGATGGACACTGATAGGCGGCACTGATGGGCACTCATAGGCGGCACTGATGGGCACTGATAGGTGGCACTGATGGGCACTGATAGGTGGCACTGGTGAGCACTGATAGATGGCACTGTTAGGCAGCACTGATCAGGAGGCACTGGCAGGGATCACTGATGGGCACTGAGTGCCATACCTATTGGGCATTGATTGCCATACTTTGTGGTCCTGAGTGGCACCGCTGGTGGTCCTGGATGGCATCCCTGGTGAGCTTGGTAGGCATCCCTGGTGGTCCTATGTGGGCACATCCCTGGTTGTTCAGGGTGGAATCCCTGGTGGTCCTGGGTGGGCATCCTTGGGGGCTGCACTGATAATCAATCATTGCAGACCCCCCTGTGAGGAGAGCAGCCGATCAGCTCTCCTCTACTTGCGTCTGACAACGCGAGTAGAGGAAAAGCCAATACACAGGATTTTCCTGTTTACATTGTGATCAGCTGTGATTGGACACAGCTGATCATGTGGTAAAGAGCCCCCATCAGAGGCTCTTTACCACAATTGGAGTTGCGGTGTGTCACTGGTTATCCTGAAAGTTGTCACATGACATCCAGTCAGGATAACAAAACCACCGCCCGGCTGTCGTTATGCTATAGGTCGGGACGGAAGTGGTTAAAGGATAAGTTCACTTTGCAGGTAAAAAAATGTGCATTTACTATTTTTTTTAGGAGCCTGGAAAGCATTGCACCAGTGATCAACAGATCACTGATGCCATGCAGGTCTCCTGCAGACTTTGAGTGTAAGCTGTCTGCCCGTAACTCATATGGCCAGGCAATTTCACACTGACAGGAAGACTCAATAAACTACCACAGCACCCTGGTAGTTTATTGAGAACTACATGCCAACAGCTGCAAAGGATGTTGGAACTTGTAGTTCATTCATACACAGAATTATGCGATTAATGATGTGGCCGTACTGCTGTCACAGGGAGAGAGGGCAGCGAGAAGCACCTGCAGCACTGGGAGCATGTTACATGTTCCATCCTAAAATGGGTGGAGCATGTAACATGTTCCCAAAAGTGCACTTATCCTTTAAGCACACTATAAATAATTCAGTTAGGCTTAGCATTTACTTTAAAATAAACCTTTTTTAAGGGAACCATGAAAACTGTCATTGCTGACTTCTTATTCTACTAATTCTAGTTGCCTGTCTCTCTAAAGGCAAATAGACTGTTCACTTTGCAAGAGAATTTTCCATTAGCTTAGCGAATGTAGTAAAATACACTTTGCAACACTTTGCTCACAATCATGTGTAAGGAAAATAAGAAAAAAAAGCAAACAGAATTTTTGCTTGCATGTGATTGGATGATGGAAGTCAGCAGAGCTTCACCTCATTTATGTTGTATTAAGTTAACCTCCCTGGCGGTATGAATATGTCAGATTTTTGCGTCTCAAAGCGGTACATTTTTTCCCATAGAAATTTGGTGTTTTATATTGTAGGCCTGTAATTCTTAGGAATAACTCACTTAAATCTGTCCAAACAAGAGTCTAGTAGACATCAGTAGGTATAATAAAGTTTGAAACAATGAAATCATAAATTATAATATAATAAATAACTATAAATAATTATCAAAAAAATATAATAATAATAAAATGTATCCAATAATGTAATCAAGTCAAAAACACTGAAATTTGCTCAGTTGCAGAATTGTCGCTGTCGTCACTTTCAGTGTCTGATGATAAATTTCCCCAAAAATCAGTATCACTCAATTCTGCAAATGATTCTTATTTACTATCGCTGTTTTCTAGCTGGTCAAAAACGCTTTTGACATAAAGGGACGCTTTGTGGATGTCATGGACATTCTCAAGTTTCCAGGCAGAAAGAATGGCATATATAATATAAAAGTGCATGCAGGGCACTGGACAAACCACTAGGAACAAAAGGGATGTGAAATGATTTCATACAGTAATGTAATCTTACAGATTACAGTATACTGTATGTGTTGTGTGTTTCACTTTTTAAATTTGCCACCAGATTCCGTCTCCATGCAACACGACGCTCGAAAGGAACGGAGCCTGGCACACAGTGAATTGGGCTGAGGACACCGCAGAGGACATCGCTGGATCCAGGAGACAAGGAAAGTAACTTTGCCTGGATCCAGCGATGCAATCCCGAGTGTGGCTTGGGGTTACCACTTTTGGCAGTGAAAATTAACCCCGAGCCACACTCGGGAATACCGCCAGGGAGGTTAAGGAAAGTTTCCCTTGCAAAGTGAATAGCCTGTTTGCCTTTAGTAAATCAATTGCTCTGGTATCAATAGTTTGAAGCACAAGCCTGAAACAAGCATGCAGATAGGGATTTGGAACTTTACTCTGACTTTTGTTCATTCTAGTGGATCAGAATCATAGGCAATTATAATTTCCAGATAAAGTCAACAATGGTTATGTTTCTTTCAGGAAAGGTTTACTTTAAGGTGCTTTTCCAACTTGTTTATTGTTGCAGGAAACCTGCACATATTTAACCACTTCAGCCCCAGTGCCGTAAATAGGCCACAGCTACTTTGAGTGGATGGTACCGGGATATAGCTTGCAGCTGCAGGCTATATCCTGGTACCATTTTTAAGAGCGGACGGTCAGCTATCCGGGGATGATGGCCGATCCAGCTCGAGAGCCACTCCATCGTTATCTCCGGGAGCGGGAGGGGTCGCCCCCCCCCCCTCCCGCCGCTTATTTTTTAACTCAAAAAAAGTGAAACTTTTCCAAAAAAATCGCACGTGAAAGACCACTGCGCAAATACCGTGTGACAAAAAGTATTGCAACGATCGCCATTTTATTCTCTAGGGTGTTTGAAAAAAATATATATAATGTTTGGGGTTCTAAGTAATTTTCTAGGAAAAAAAAATATTTTTAACTTGTAACCATCAAATGTAAAAAAGGGCCCGGTTGGTAAGTGGTTAGCTTTCTTTCACTACCATGCCACGGCATTCAGCTGCTAGAATGGAAAAAAGACGCTATATAAACTCCATATTGCTACAGTGGGAGCTTACACAGGACTGAGGATTAAAGCGATTCTAAAGGCTGATTTTTTTTTTTTTTACCTTTATGCATTCTATGCATGAAGGTAAAAAATCTTCAGAACCGCACTGTGTGTGTCAATAGACCCACACAGTGCAGCTTGGGATCGAGACAGCACAAGTGCTCCTCATATCAAGTGGCTTGCTATGGGGGCACTCACAGAAGAGAAGGAACCAGGAGCGCTAGTGGGAACCCCAGAAGATTTTTGTTTATTTTTTGCTATTTCTAACTTTTTTAAGTACACCCTCAAATTGCATTATCAGGAATGATATGTATAAAGGTGAATTATACTCGACTTCTGTTTATTCTGTTTTACTTTTTCTTCTCCAACTAGGTTTGGCCCCTGCCACCAGACTGTAACTGGACAATAAAAGGAGAAGAATGGCGACTGATATATCATAACACCATAATATTATAATTCATTGGACTACTATTATGATTAGTACTGTATGCAATTAACATAATTATATATACATTGCAGCTATATAATTATAATATGTAAAACTAATACAGACAAAAAAAGCTGTGCCAAAAATGTGATACATTCAATTTAGTGTTAATCTGCAACATTTGTGACGTCATCACGTATGAGTCGGCTGGCGAGGTCAGTGTCTGTTTTGTTTGTATTTTGCTGGCTTTTGATCATATAACTGTAAGTGCAATACATGCTTTTAATAAATAGAGATTTTAACATACTACACCATGAAGTGCTTTCCTCTTCCTATGTATGCCTGAGAACTATCGAGGACCGGATATAATATATGTTTGATTGATCATGTGCACTGCCGAAAAATTCGTTTATTCGTTTTTTTCCTTTTCATTTTTTCCATTTTTTGGATTTTTCATTATGATCGAAATTCGGTTTTTCAAATAAATTCATAAAATTCAGAAACATTCAAATTTGGTTCTTTCTATTCATATAGATGCGGTATTCGTTATTATCGGTAATTGGGAACAATTTGTTCATTAACAGGGAGACAAATTTGAAAGCAAATGCCAATACCTAATTTAATAGTTTATAACTATTATTATAGTTTTCATTATTATTATTTATTATTAATAAATAATAATAATAAAAAAAAACTATAATAATGGTTAATAATTCATAACGTTCACTAACAGCCACATTTGAAAGGCAATTAATTTTAACTTCCTCGCGCCTGCGCTATAGCCGAATGACGGCTGCAGCGCGGCTCTAAAATGCCGGGAGGACGTCAATAGACGTCCTCCCATTTGGCTTGTGCTGGGCGCGCTCCCGCGGGCGCGCGCGGGCGCCCTCGCGCGGGTCGTGTTCGGTTTACCCTCCTGCAGATAACTGCAGGAGGGCCGTAAAATCT
>BLSH010016179.1:1989266-2001221 GCA_018402905.1 Glandirana rugosa | reverse complement strand
AATAAATAAAAACGCCATAAATCAATGTCCATAGTTTGTAGGCGCTATAACTTTTGCGCAACCCAATCAATAAACGCCGATTGCGATTTTTTTTACCAAAAATATGTAGAAGAATATAAATCGGTCAAAACTGATGAATAAATTTGTTTTTTTATTTTTTATTTTTGGATATTTATTATAGCAAAAAGTAAAAAATATTGTTTTTTTTTCAAAATTGTCGCTCTTTTTTTGTTTATAGCGGCGATCAGAAATGACGCAGAGGGGATCAAATACCACCAAAAGAAAGCTCTATTTGTGGGGAAAAAAGGACGCAAATTTTGTTTGGGTACAACGTCGCACGACCGCGCAATTGTCATTCAAAGAGCGACAGCGCTGAAAACTGAAAATTGGTTCGGGCAGGAGGGGGGTTTAAGTGCCCAGTAAGGAAGTGGTTAATTAAAGAAAATTCAAAATTTTGACGAAAAACGAATGCAGAACGAAACAAATTTCACACATCTAGGTGAAACCATTAGATGGTAACACGGTTGAGGCTAAATGTGGATGATACCTTTATCATCCCTGTAACCACAGGGACATGTGGCGATAAAAAGGTGATTAAGATCTCTATAACTTGAGATCCAAAGTCTCTGGTAAGAGGCATGAGTCTATGTGGGGACGGCCTTTCTGTGAGCATCCTGTCACTTTTTGTCTGTTGATTTTGCACATTGAATCGTTGGGATATCTATTTGGACTGTCATTAGTGGATTCCGAGCTTGTGAATCATTTCTATATAGATAACCGATTGATATTTTACTTTTTCACAACACATGTAAATGAATTAATTTTATATACACTGTTTATGAACCTGTGATTATATTGGTGAATATTTAGAGAATCACACTTTTACATAATTTTTTGAGTCTTATACTCAGAATTATTGAGTATTGGTCATATTTGTCATTATTTAAAATATTTAGAGTGTTTTGGTTATCACGTATTATTTTTGCAACATTTGTTGGAGGTTGGATAAGCACAGGATTTTTTAAGAAATAATACACAGATAAATAAATTGTATTATTCTCGCAATATACAAATAAATAGTGTGAAAAAACATTTGTGCACCAACCACCCAGACAATAGGAGGTTAAATATTGTAGTCCAAAAAAGTTCAAGCACTCCAATCACCAGGAGAAGAATCCAGCAAAATGTGTCATCAGATTTCACAAAAAAAATACATTTTCCGGGTAATATTGTTATGGAATTTTTAAAAAAAAGAAAGTTTGACTTCAACCAGGAAAATGGCATCCAGTGCTGTGCACCCACATTAACCTCTAGAGATCCGCTCTATAGACGAAAGACGTCTACAGCGCGGATCTGAATCTCCGGGAGGACGTCTATTGACGTCCGCCCCTTTACACGCCCCCTGCGCGCACTCACAAGCGGCGGCGGCGTGGGCGTGCCCGCGGGTCGGGCGGACTCGATGTCCGCTCCTGACCTGCGATCACCTGCAAAGCTGTAGAACGGGGAACCGCCAATGTAAACACGGCGGTTCCCCGTTCTGTGAGAGGGGGACAAGCAGATCTACTGATCCCTGTCACTGGGATCAGTTAGATCTGCTATGTCCCGGCCAACCCATCCCCCCCAGAGTTAGAACACACCCAGGGAACACTGTTAACCCCTTCACTGCCCCCTGCAGGTTAACCCCTTCTCTGCCAATGACATTTATACAGTAATCAGTGGACATTTAAATTTCTGATCGCTGTATAAATGTCTTTGGTCCCAAAAAAGTGTCAAAAATGTCTGACACGTCCTCCCCAATATCAAAGTCCCAATAAAAATTGCAGATTGCCGCCATTACTAGTAAAAAAAAAAATAATAAAAACGCCATAAATCAATTCCCATAGTTTGTAGACGCGATAACTTTTGCGCAAACCAATCAATAAACGCCGATTGCGATTTTTTTTACCAAAAATATGTAGAAGAATATAAATTGGCCAAAACCGATGAATAATTTTTATTTTTATTTTTGGATATTTATTAGAGCAAAAAGTAAAAAATATTGTTCTTTTTTCAAAATCGTCGCTCTTTGTTTGATTATAGCGCAAAAAATAAAAACCGCAGAGGTGATCAAATACCACCAAAAGAAAGCTCTATTTGTGGGGAAAAAAGGACATCAATTTTATTTGGGTACAACGTCGCACGACCGCGCAATTGTCATTCAAAATGCGACAGCCCTGAAACCTGAAAATTGGTCTGGGCAGGAGGGGGGTTTAAGTGCCCAGTAAGGAAGTGGTTAAAATAAAATCTACAGCTTACCAGAGCATGTTGACCCTCAGGCTATGACTGGTCAAATGTTCTTAATAGATGAGAAAGCTATCCACCCAGGTCAAGGCAAACAATTAGTACAGCTCTTCAAATGAGATATCTTCCACTTTCAAGGTACATTGTGCCAAATATATGAACATGGCTCCCCACTGGCACTAGTTGTCTCCTCTTTTGTGTGTACCATCATAGCAAGCCATTTGCTATGGTGGCACACCTGCAGGCTCGCTCCTGAGCCAATCTGTGTGCACCCATAGACACACACAATGTGGCTCGGCCCTGCCTCCAGCTCCCACCTCCCTCCCACAGGATTCGATTGACAGCCACAGAAAACAGCTGCTGCCTCTGTGTCCTGTAAATTCAGTGAGAGAGAGAGGAGAAAAAACAGAGAGGGGCAGAGCACAGAGCCGGTGATTGACAGTCACCACTCTCTGCTCAGTGAAGACCGAGAACTGAGCGATCAGTGGTCATGTGATGAGCCAGCGGAGGACAGCTAGAGGGGCAGAGCACAGAGTTTGTGATTGACAGTCACCGCTCTTTGCTGAGTGAAGACCAAGAACTGAGCGATCAGTGGTCATGTGAGGAGCCAGCGGAGGACAGCTAGAGGGGCAGAGCACAGAGTCTGTGATTGACAGTCACCGCTCTTTGCTCAGTGAAGACCAAGAACTGAGCGATCAGTGGCCATGTGATGAGCCAGTGGATGACAGCTAGAGGGGCAGAGCACAGAACCGGTGATTGACAGTCACCGCTCTCTGCTCAGTGAAGACTGAGAACTGAGCGATCAGTGGTCATGTGATGAGCCAGCGGAAGATATTGGAGGCATTGGATAAATGCTGCAGCCACATAGGTAAGTATGACTATTTTTTAAAATCGACACTGTTATTATGTTATTCTTTACATTTAGATGCAGACCTGTGTAGCAAATTTAAAGGTGACCGGGGTAGTCTATAATACTGGCAGTCATCAGCTTTTCACTGATATGCTTGTTTTTACACCTAACATCAAAAGTGCAATTTTTCAAGACAAATGTCTAAAAACTGGAGAAAAGGCAGGTGATATCCCAGCAAAAAATAGAGAGAAGTGTGGAAAATGAAAAGCAATTGTCGTGGCAATCTTTATAACCAAACCATTTAGTATTATTTTGATTGCTTATTACAGGGGTGTTCAACCAGCAGCCCACGGCTATGAATGTGGCCCAACACAACATTGAAACTATTCTATTTTTTCTATTCCACTGTATACTATTCTGTTTTATTCTATAAAGCAGCCAAAGTAGGAATCTTATTTCACTTTTATACCTTACTGTATTTATTGCAATATGTTTCCTTTGCAAATTCAATTTTTTTTTTAAAATTCAAATTCATTTTCAAATTCAAATTCATTTTCTAATTTGAATAATTAGTTTTGTTATAATTTACTTCAGATTTGTTGAAATTCCTTACTATTGCAATTCAAATTTTCAGAAGGAAACAAATTGCACATGTCTATTTGTGAGTAACTATTTTCAAGGATGAAGCACACAAAAGGACAACATTAGAACCCTTAAAGCGCAACTCCACTTTTGTTGAGAAAAAAACATTTCCCTCTAGGTGATCTATGTACATTACCACCTTTGTTGCAGATTCCTACTTTTTGTTATTCTAAAGAAATCCCTGTTTGTTTATATGTGCCTCTGTGCTGAGTAGGTCTAATGGGAGTGGTTTCATAATTATCAGTAAGGTGTGCACCTGCAGAGCACTAATGAGGAAATCTGCTGGGCCTGCATCCCTTTAGACATGTTCTTATTGAAAGTATCTCTCTAAAAATTGCATTTTTTTTGCAGGGGATGCCGGAAATCTGACTTGTATCTTAAACAGACTTCTGGGAAAATTGGTGAGCCAAGCAGGAAATTATGTTTCTGGGGAGTTGTCAGTACACACTCTGTGTACAGAACCACTCCAGGTAGCCATATTGCATGGAATTTATAGAAAACTGCAGTGGCTGCAGATTGAAAAGGAAACGTAATTTTTAATAACATTCAATTACAATATGACTTGTATCGCAATTGTACACACTATATTATTTTTTTCTTTATTTACTATTTTTTCCCCCACGAAAGTAGAGATAACTTGAAAGAATCCATTGAGAATTGCTACTACATCCATCAAAGCTGATATTGATGCTTTAGCTTATAAAAACAGTGTCAAATACCACACGTGCCCTCTTATTTTTATAATAAAAAATATTACCAAAAAAAATGAAGTTGTATTACTCAGATAGGTGCATTATCTATATCAGTGATCATTAATGTGTGATCTGCCCGACTTTTTCTGCTCATCAGCTATCCTTATTGTTAGTGTATTTTATGTGTGGCTCAAAACAATTCCTTTTCTTTCAATGTGAGCCAGGAAAGTCAAAAGGTTGGACACCCCTGGCTTATAGTGTCTGTCTGCAGGTAGGTACCCTGAAACAACAATTTATTTTTTACTATAAATACTATGTGGCTTTCATTAAATTTCTACTAATATTAAATATGAACATTTATCATAAAAGTGATCAGTGTACAGTACTCTAGAGACGGAAGAGAAACTATTATAATCTCAGCATAATGTTATAATTAACCTTCTACTATATAAAAACAAACAGTATGATTTGTGAATGTGAACTCACCTTACTAGCACCAGGAAGTAAATGTAATTTTACATATGGGTCTGAAAGTCCATTGTGATCCATTGGCTTCAGGCCCTAAAATATAGAGCGGACAATAAGAATACGTCAAACAGTATATTTAAACACACAATCAAATAAATCAATCATGCGCATTTTACTTAAAATGTTTTTTTTTTTTTTTAATGTTTGACCTTGAAAATCTATTGTTTGTTCAAAAAATGTTTTCCAAATTGTTTGTTCATTTTTTGATCATAGAAATCGACTATTGCAGCAAGCACACTAACCATACAAAAATCGAAACAATTGGTCAACCAACTTGATTTTCCATTCAAACCTTCTCCACTCTATGCAAAACTAAAAACAATGACTATAGACACACTTTAAAAAGGGCCCTGGAGTTAGTAAACAATTACATTTGGGTTTGCATGTTCATGCTGTATATTTCACAGGAAGAGTTAACAAAACAAAAATTCGCCTACCTCTGGATGTAGATATTTTTTTTGTCATTTGGATTTTACAGAAGGTATCCACTACTTATGTAATTTTTCCTCATATGCTCAGTTTATATGGCCAGGTATGTAACAGGTTCACATTAACATACATCAATTAAATGGAGTTTTCAACACAATACAAAATGTAATTCATCAGTCAGCATTATAAAAGGAAAATGCAGCACGAAAAAAGTAGTTGCTTGCTACATAAATGTAATGAAATAATGTATTGGTTGCTGACCAAGGAACAAAAGGATATTATTTACAATTAGTGACAAGTGTTACTAAACTAAAGACCCTGCATTCACTAAATCTGGTCTCTCACAGTACACAGGAAATGCAATTATTTTAGTAACTATAAACTGCTAAATACCTTTTCTCATCAGCAGTATATAGCACTCTTGTGACTTCTATCAGTGTTTGGTTAAAGTTTGTAGGAGGAGTTTTCATTTCACTCTGACTGTCCTATGAGTCTGCAGGACCCCTGACCCTCTGTCTGGAGAGTGCTTATTTGCCCTGTGCCGATCACATGGACCCTCCCGAGAAAAAAAAACCTCTCTAGCAATACACACAAAACTGAACATGTGCAGAGTGACTCCAGAGGATCTGTCTTATCAGGAGATGAATTGGGGGCAGTGGAAGAAGGGGAGGATCAGAAGACAGGATAAAATAGCCTTTTTACACAATGTGGAGGATTAACCCCTTAGGTTCCATAGGGACAAGCATGATTTACTGCATATTCAGACTGATTTTACTGTTGTGGGTTTAGCAACACTCTGATTTACCTGAACCAGAGATTTACATAGTATTGTACCTATACGTGGTGAGTATGCCTTCTGACACCACGCCTTTCCAGAGCCTAGGTGCCTTTCCTGCCTTGCAGGGGCTTTATTTGGACAATAAATATCAGGAGTGCACCCATAAGGCTATGAGGTTGATTTACTAAAGATAAATAGATTTTGCACTTTGCAAAGTGCAGCTGCACTCAGCAAGAGGATTTTGCTTCAGAGCTTAGTAAGTGAGCAGAAGCTCTGCTGACTTCCATCATCCAATCACGTGCAAGCAAAAATGCTGTTTTCTTTATTTTCCTTGCACGTGATTGGGTATTCTTTGCTAAGTGAAGCTTTACCTCATTTACTAAGCTCTGGAGCAACCACACTTTCAAAAGTGCACAGCCTATTTGCCTGAAGTAAATCAACCCCAGTGTATATTGCCATTATTATATGACAGGTAAACACCTACTGGCAGATAGAAGGAAACTTGAGTCGATTATTTTACCTGTTTTCTTATAGCTGGTCATCAAAAGTATATCATTTGTCTAAACAAGTAGATCGCAGGTTTACATTTGATGGATTGTTGGTTTAGCAAATCAAAGCCTTGTGGATTATTGGATCAAATGATTTATAACAGATGTAAGAAATAACTTAAAATTTTAGGACATTTTGTGGATTTCTACATTACAGCTGGACTCCAGGAATTGTGAAACTATTTCATTCTCAAAGATCTACCAGTATGCAGGAACCAAACGTTGAGACAGTCCAATACTCCCAGTGTTCAGTGGTCTTCATTAGAGGGACAGCCAACCAATATCACATCACAAACACGGTTCAATGCCCGGTGGATGCAGCCCTCCTCAGATGGGGATATGCCATGTGGAATTACAAAAACAAAGAGAGAGAAGGCGCAAACCCCTATTGCATTATCCGAGTAAAAACTGAATTTATTGATTAAAAAAAAGCAATAAAATGCATACTCACAAAGGTGCATAAGTATACAGCAAATACCTAGATGGATGACATGAGGTAGTGTTTTGGACACGGATCAGTACAGTCAGAATTATATCTGTCCCTGGCCTAATTTCAATACAATGTGTATACACACGAGAGAAATCACAGACGCTGATACGAGTTCAGAGTCAAGATAGTTCTGCTTTATTTGTTCCTCTTTTTACGCTTATAAAGAGTTTGCTAGACATTGCAGGGTATGTCTGATAGACGTAACTCAAATGAACATTAAGCAAAAGGGACGTATAAGTTCATGAATGGATGTATCTATGTGAGTATAACTTTCTTCCAGGATATGATAACTTCTGTCTTGGGTGTGGTTCCTTCCCGAAAGCGCCATCTTAGAAATCATCCTTTCTTCATTTATTATTTGTTAGTAGCAAACCAAGTAAGAATGAAAGTAATCAATCTGACGAGCATGTCTGAGTAAGGAATATATGTATATAATAGGCTAATAGCATAAATGTGTATAAAGCATGCATGTGACACCATTAAAATAGGCATTTTACTATGACCATTAATTACATCCATTACATCCATTACAGATTCCCCCCTTAAAATGTATATTTCAATCTATCCCTACCAATCCTAGCTCACCTGTCCTCATGTGCCTTGGAACTCTTTTGCGCCGTACGTTAGACAGGTGATTGCTAATCGATCGATCAAACTTTCAAGCGTTTCTGCAGCCTCACATTTGCACGCTAACGCGTTTCGGCACACCCCCTTCTTCAGAGCTGTGCTTATCCACTTGGATGTTTTACCTCATGGCATATTTCTATGTACTTGCTGTATACTTATGCACCTTTGTGAATATGCATTTTATTGTTTTTTATCAATACATTCAGTTTCTACTCGGATAATGCACTAGGGGTGTGTGCCTTCACTCTCTTTGTTTTTGAGGAATCAAAAGTTGCCTGAAATTACCTTTATGAGCCAGCAAGGTTTCTACTGTCAATGTTTCTATTGTTAATAATATTTCTAATGGAATCTGATATTCCTTGACCTTGTAAGCACTTCCTACTGCTATTACACTGTCAAATAAGATTCAATTACTTGCCAGTAGGTTAGGTGTCATTTACAACGTAGAGCTTTAGAACAGACAGCAAAAGAAAGGCTTTTTGGCCACTAACGATATCAGAATTAAATGTTGTGTTTTCTCAAAATAAGAGCACTTCCTTTTTTTTTACTTTTGAAGACTGGAACACTGCCTAGTCACTGTTGAGAGAGAGAACAGATAAGGCACCTCAGAATCTGAATGCAACCCAATCAGAAAACCTTTCTTGTGAAATTTGAGGATGAATTGCTTTACAGTGGCTATAGCTACAGAGGTCTTGTTAAGCATATGCAAATAGATGAATGTCCATAGCCTACCCACAGGTTCATTTTAACATTCTCCCACCAAATTCCCTGTGGCACGAGACCCTTTTTGCTAGGTGGCAGCTGAGCACTCAATTGCGGGACATGCTACTATGAGCAGCAGAAGGTAATGCAGCAAAGAATAGAAACCACTGCGTGATTCCCAATCACGTGATCACCATTAGTGATTAGTCATGGTGATCACGGTAGTAACTATGACGCTATATACATATTTGCCTTGTTTTGAACTAAGCTTTAGTCAGTACAACTTCAGGGAAGAGGAGGGAGTGCAAAAACAGATGTACCATTAAAGCCAAAGGGATACATCACCGCTCTAGGCTTTAGTAGCTGTGGATGAAGCAATCTCTCCTCTCCCTTGCAGCTGCCACTGGCCGTCTCAGGGGAGATCACATAAATGGACTGGAGTGGCCTGAAAATAGGTGTATATATATACATACCTATTTTCAGGTAGAAAATAGCTGTGTAAGAAAGATATATATATATATATATATATATATATATATATGTCTTTCTTACACAGATTAGCATAGGTTTTAGGAGGGGAGCAGGAGACAGTTTTAAGGTTTTAAGGCTAGTTAGGTGTATAGCATTCCACTTTAAACACTTCTTGCACCTGTATACCCCTTATGGACCAGAACAATAGTTACATTCGGGGCTAATGATTCAGAATAACTTTGTCATTACTTAAAGAATATGTAAACACAACATCTCATATTCCTAAAATGTACCTGCTGTACCATGTACTTGTATAAAAAAAAAGTATCCTGTTCTCTTTGTATTACTTCCTTTGTGTGAAATCCCTGATGTTCCTGCCAGTCCCATTGCTTTCCTATTAACCACTTCCAGACCGAGCCTCTTTTTTGGGTTCGGTGTTTACAAATTAAAACCAGGTTTTTTTTGCTATAAAATTACTTAGAACCCCAAACATTATATATATTTTTTCTAACACCCTAGAGAATAAAATGGCGGTTGTTGCAAATCTTTATGTCACACCGTATTTGCGCTTTCACTTTTTTGAGTTAAAAATAAGATAACAGTAAAGTTAGCCCAGTTTTTTTCCATATTGTGAAACATAATGTTACGCCGAGTAAATTGATACCCAACATGTCATGCTTCAAAATTGCGCTCGCTCGTGGAACTTTGCAACTTAAAAATCTCCATTGGTGACAAGTTACCAGTTTTGAGTTAAAGAGGAGTTTTATTGCTAAAATGATTGCTCTCGCTCTAACGATCGCGGCGATACCTCACATGTGTGGTTTGCACACCATTTTCATATGTGGGTGGGACTTACGTATCCGTTCTCTTCTGCGCGCAAGCTCACAAGGACGGGGCGCTTTAATTTTTTTTTATTATTTATTTTACTTTTTATTTTTTTATTTTTACACTGTCCTTTTAAAATAAAAATGTATCAATTTTATTCCTATTACAAGAAATGTAAACATTCCTTATAATAGAAAAAAGCATACCAGGTCCTCTTAAATATGAGATCTGGGGTCACAAAGACCTCAAATCTCATATTTACACTTAAATGAAATAAAAAAAATGGCAGTAAAAAAAAAAAATGTCCCCTTTAAGAGCTATGGGCGGAAGAGACTTGTGATGTCACTTCCACCCTGTCACTTCCTTACACTGTTATACAAGCTGTACACTCACTACTTTACATTGTAGCAAAGTGTAATTTCTTCAGTGTTGTCACATGAAAAGATAGAATAAAATATTTACAAAAATGTGAGGGGTGTACTCACTTTTGTGAGATACTGTATATTTTTCCTTGAATCGTGTGTGTACTTTGTGTATTTCTTCCAGATCCGTGCAGTAATCCAGTGAGACATGTTTCCTCATTGCAGGAACTTCCTGTAATAAAGGCCAGTCACTGCTGCTCTCTCTCTCCTTGTGCAGGGTGATTGGTCTTGTCTCCACCCCTCCTGTAGTTTTCTGCAGACAGCCTGTAGTGAGTAGGGTCTGCTGGACCCCTCCTGCAGCTCTGGTCTCTACATAGGCCATATCTACAGCACAGTGATGATGTCACTGCTACTTTTACAAGGTAATATCTGGGCTTGTTTTGGTGCATATAAAGTCGCCTGCTGATACCTTGTGATCGGCTGTGATCGGCTGTGATCTACTTCACAGCCGATCACTTCCAATGTAAACAGAGCGGTAACTCACTGTTACCAGCTCTTCTCTCCTCACACAGTGTCCAGTGTCCCCCCCGCCCCCCCCAAATGCACCTGTCACCCCAACAGTCACCCCATATGCCCCCATAAAGTGCACCTGTCATCATAAAGTGCACCTGTCATCATAAAGTGTACCTGTCACCCGTCACCCGTCAGTGACCGTGGCCTGTCACCCGTCACCCATCATTGACCGTGGCGTGTCACCCGTCACCTGTCATTGACCGTGGCATGTCACCCATCAGTGACCGTGGCCTGTCACCCATCACCCATCACTGACCGTGGCGTGTCACCCGTCACCCATCACTGACCGTGGCGTGTCACCCATCACTGACCGTGGCGTGTCACCCGTCAGTGACCATGGAATGTCACCCGTCACCCATCAGCGGCCGTGGCTTGCCACCCAACACCCATCAGTGACCGTGGCGTGTCATCCGTCACCCATCAGTTACCATGGTGTGTCAACCGGCACATCAGTGGCCTGTCACCCAACACTGACGTAGCCTGTCACTTGTCACTCATCACTGACCATGGCCGTCACCCATCAGTAACCACCGCCAGTCACCCGTCACCCATAAGTTACCACCGCCAGTCACCCGTCACCCATCAGTGACCACCGCCAGTCACCCGTCACTCATCAGTGACCACCGCCAGTCACCTGTCACGCATCTGTGACCACCGCCAGTCACCCGTCACACATTAGTGATCACCGCCAGGCACCAGTCACCCATCAGCGACCACTGCCAGTCACCCATCAGTGACCACCGCCAGTCACCTGTCATCCATAAGTGACCACCGCCAGTCCCCCGTCAACCATAAGTGACCACCTCCAGTCACCCGTCACCCATAAGTGACCACCGCCAGTCACCCGACACCCATCAGTGACCACCACCAGTCACCCGTCACTCATCAGTGACCACCGCCAGTCACCTGTCACCCGTCACGCATCTGTGACCACCGCCAGTCACCCGTCACACATTAGTGATCAGCGCCAGACACCAGTCACCCATCAGCGACCACCGCCAGGCACCCGTCACTCATCAGTGACCACCGCCAGACAAGCGGCACCCATCAGTGACCACCACCAGTCACCTGTCACACTACCCACTGTCCACTGACCACCACCAGTGACTACCCACGGCGAACAGACCGCCACCAGTGACTACTCACTGCCCACGGACC